>JAEQBH010008707.1:0-195547 GCA_016808115.1 Tetrastigma voinierianum
AAAGTTACTTGGTGTGGCTTTAAGGTAACAGGAGAATCCTTTCAGCCTTCGGATAAAACTTTAGTCCAGAGTGCTTAAGTTGGTTGACAATACTCATAGTATAGGCTATGTCTAGCCGAGTTTGGAAATAAGCCTTCTTACATGTCTTTGATGCCCACCCTTGTCTATTGAATCTCCCTTAATCTCCGCTCCCTGTTTGTGGTCAGGATCTATAAGTGTAACATCAAGTTTGCATCTTGTTATCTTAGTTTATTTCATGAGATTAAATACATGCTTTCTTTGCAAACAGTCATGCAATGCATGCTTTCTTTGCAAACAGTCATGCAATGCTTGGTTCTTGCTTCTTCATGCTAGAAAATATCTTGGGGTCCCACCTTTTATCTCAAATTCTTCTATCAAATTGTATCTTTAAACTTGGGAATTTCCTTAAATTATGCTTGCAACAATTATATAAATACACATAGACAATGGGAATGTTCATTTCATGAATGGTGTGCATTAAAAAATATGGTGTGCGGTCTCCTTGGTTTTAAGCCATATTTCTTTAACGACTTAGTAAATGGCCAAACCAAGCCACAAGGACCATAAATGATTTTCTTTAGTTTCACACACCCTCTTCTTGTTGGATTTCTAATTAAATCCATAGCACACTTCCTCCTCTAACTTCCATGAAAAAGGAATTTTAATGTCGAATAGGAATAAGTTCCTAACAAAATTAGTGGTAGAGATAAAGGATTGTAATTGGTCATCTTAGTCATTGGAGCAAATTGATAACCATTACTGAAAATTTGAGTTTTTCCCTTAGCTACTAATCTCATCTTGCATTCTCAATAGAGCTATTGCTCTTATATGGGATTCGAAAACTCCATTTGCATCCCACTGTTTCTTTCCACTAGGCAAATCGTCTACTTCATCTTTCACTTCTTATGGAGGCCTCATTTCCTACAACCACAACAAGCTTCCATAATTAGGATTCTAGAGTTTCTTGTACGGGCTGGTGGCTGATTTTATTATTATTATTATTATTTTATGACAAAAAACAAAGTGCCAATACATTTGTAGGAGTGGTCAAAGTAGGCTAGGGATATTTAGTCGGCTTCAACACTGTCTTATCAAATTTGGGAGCATCCAAGTCTAGATTTTATTAAAGAATTTGATTGAGATGAAGGATTGAAAATAATACCTTTCTTTTTGAGATGGGAATTGAGAATTAGGAAAAAAGGTAGATGATTAGGGAAATATAGTAAATTAGTATTCAAGAAAGGAAAGAAAAGATATGGATAAACTTTAATTGGAATTGTCATTAGTTGGAACTAAATTATTAGTATGGAGCGGGTATTAAAGTAGGATCACTATTTGGAGTCGATTAGGGACAGCGATTAGATTATAACATAATTAGAATTCTAGAATCATAAAAGATTCACTGAACTTAATAAACTTCGAATTTCTTAGAGAAACTTATAAATAAAGTTAATCAATATTAATCAAAAACGAATTGATATTAATAGTACTAGCTTTTAATTATTATATATGTTAATTAAATTTATTTCTTATACTTTGTGTATGAAGCAGAGGAGTTAGCATAAGTCTCTAAAATTGTAAAATAAAAATTTCCTATGTCCAACAAACTAAGGATTGAAACTTGCAACTAAGGATGCTCCCCTTGAAAGCAAAGCTTTAATCATTACTGTGCCAATGCTTTATTTTCAAACCCATATAAAAATCTCACCTCAAATTTTTTTTTATAAAAATCAGTTTATAACCCTCTTCATCTGCATCCTGCGGTCTTTTCATGTTTAAAACAGCATTTAAGAGGAAAAATGCAGCTGGTAAAAATAATTTGCAGATTTGAAGAGGGAAGAATAATCCTGCTTTCTCCAAAATCAAGTCACGCCCCAGTTCCATTGACTATAGAAGGCCTTGGTAGATTACGTTTTATTTTTTTTGTTGTTTCTTTTTCTTTTTTTTCTTTTAATTTTTGAATTTTTTCTATTATAAACTTTATTCTGTTCCTCTCTTTACATCATACAAATAGGAATCCCCGACTCACCTATTTGAGTATAAGCAACCATCCCGGGTTGTCCTTCATCATAGGATTTGACACATTCTCCTCCCTTCTTTCTTGGAGTATACTAAGGAGTTTTATAGAATTCCAACAACTCAATGGATTTTGTTACCAACATCATTGATGAGATTATTTATAGTAGAGTAAATTTAATTATAGGTTAGATACAATGATGTCAAATCTTTAACTCCTCAATTCTCCTCAAAAGAGTTGTCCGACAAAATGGAAGGTTCTCAAAAGATTTAACACCTACCGTGATATATTTTTTCTGATTGAGGGTGAAAAATACTAAACCTTATGAGTTGAGAATAATCAAAGAACATACGCATAAGAGTCTTAGATACAATTCTTGGACCTCTCTTACTTTGTACATGAACATAAGCAACATACTCTAAATATTTTTAGTAGAGAAGATCCAAAGGGAATCATAGCCTTCAGCATATCGATTGGACTTTTTTATATCTAGAATCTTTTAAGGCTACTTCGATCAAATGTGTGTGGTTGTTATAATATGATGGTTCAAAATGGACTTTTTTGATGTTTTCAGGAATGCAGAGCTCTTCCCCTGCTTTCTAAAGATGTTAATTCTTTCTTTTGGCCACCCCATTTTGGTAAGGTCTGTTGTTGCACAAAGAAAATATATGTTGCCATTTTCAAGAATATAAGTCGTAAGAAATTGAATTGGAATAATTCTTTCCATTATCAACTCTGAAAACTTGTATTTTTGTTTGAAAATGAGTTGCAATCATTTTATGAAAATTTTTGGATGGGAGGGTAGCTTCAGATTTTTTGTCTAGCAAGTAAATCCATGTGGTGCGTGTGCAATCATGGATAAAACTCACAAATCATTTAAAACCAAGATAAGATAGAGATAAGTCTAAACATCACTTGGAATGATGTTTAGAAGTCATTTATCATATTGTAGTTTTGGAATGTGCTGAAACAACCTACATACAGCACCTATAGTTGTAATTCATATTCAGAATGTAAATGTAAGTTCGAGAAGCATTTTATGAGTTTTTGCTGAAAAGATTGTAATTAGATCAAGACTACCTCAGTTAAATGGAATCCTCTAGTTGATTTAACTGATGAGTTTCAAATAATTATTCAATTTGATAATCAATGAACGCAAATACAGATGCAAGGCATGCATTTTATGCCATCACTTATTTCAAACTGATGACTGCTTCCACAATATAGACTTTGGATGCTTTATTTCATAGGCTTCTTCGCTTTATAGAAAACGGGATTGCAAATGTCTAATGTGTTACTGACATATCTTTTGTTGCTACCTCACTGCCTACATCATGTATCCCCTCAAATGTTACTTCTGCTTTCTTTTCATGTCTTAGCTTTCCCGATAAGGTGTTCAGAGTACGTAATAAAGGAAATTATATTCAATACATTGTTTTGACAAGAAATTCCCGGTAATATGTACAAATTTGTGCCCGCGTGGTCCGAGGCAACCATGGCATGATTTAGCACTTTAAAGTCGAGGGTCCCGGGCGCACATAATACAAATGACGAACTTCTAACAAAGATGGAGAAAAGCAGCAAATGGCGCGATTTCGTGCTTAAAAAGGTCACATTGGCATGAAGATGCTTGATAAAGCTAGACCGCATTTCATGACATAATCACTCCTCCCCGTGTCCCATCGTGATCATGCTTCTACACATCGAAGATGATCCAGAGAATTGACATGTGCGTGTATAAAATACTGTGTTATTTTGAAGATCAATTGCTTACCTATATTACCTATTTGAGATGGAAAACAAAAAAGGACTACGTGATTCTCGATGGTTTCTACTCTCTATACTGTATTTTTGGCCAATTGATTCAGATATGTGAGGATTCCCAAAGCTCGTTTAGGATGCCGAGGCACGTGCTAGGACTACGCCTGCAATCCTTGTTAATTCGTGAGTTCTGTATCCACTAAATTAATTTCAATCGTGCTTTATGTTAGTTGACTTATACTAGTAAATGGCTTTTCTATCACCCTTTGTCATAATTGCTTTGCGGGAAAGAATCAAAATAGATAAGAGCATACATGTCATGGTGTGAAAGTTATATAAGATCGACGCAAATACTCGCTTACATAGAGAACTGGTATTTTCTTGGATCTGCATATTACTCGCCATCATACAAAATGCAAGTAAGTTTGGCTGGTTCGGTTATCATCTCTACTAATTTTACTGTCGCTTAGCCAAGGCACAACTGGCGACATTCTGGCATCACCAAATTTAAAACTCAAGTAAAAACATGAAGGTGATTTTATTATCTTGATATTTATTTCAAAATGTTATCTATTTTTACCGCTTGAAGTCCCTAAAGAATAGTTCAAGTATCCGTCTACTTGCTAATATAACTCATGTTAGCTTGATATGCATCAGGTTTGAATTTTGGTCAAATTCGGGCATTCAACAAGATATTGAGCTTTAAGTTAAGTAGAAATCTCAATTTTTGTCTCACCAAGTTTTTGTTTGTTCATCCCTACCTTTATCTATGTCTCATGATCTATCTTCATCTTCACGTGTGAGTATGGCTGCATTTGAGACGGGTTATAGCCTCATATGCATCATGGGTCATTTATCTTTAATTCATGGTCGATCCCCACCTCTCCACGTGTGGGTATGGATCCTAAATTTAGAGTTTTGTTACTTCAGTACAATGGATAAATCTTAATATGATAAGCTTTTGGATGAAATTTCCTTTCTCACACTGCTTGAGTAGAGATATACTGAAATCTTATTCTATATGATAATACTCAATGCATGAATTACACTTTTTTAAAAATATGACCTTGTGACTTAATTTCTTTTGAACACTTTACTTGAAATTTCTAATTTTAGTTTATTAATATTCATATACTTTTACTTTTTATATTGAATGTTTCTTTTAAATGTTAGGAATGTTAATTTTTTTTTTTAATTCAATTAGATTTGAACCCATTTTATAAAATAATGCAAAACTGAGGTCACATCTTCACTTCACTAAGCGCTTTGTGTTGTGCTTAGCACCTAAGCCCGAGGAGGCTTTGTAGTTCGGTGCCTCGCACTCTTTTGGGAAAACTATGTGCAGCTAAGATTTATTGGCTGGAGCTTTTTTCCAAAATTTATTTCGGGGTTATATTTTCTATTTTACCATAAAATTTTAAGATTTTGAAGAATGTAAATAATATTTCCTTCTTTTTCTTCCTTGCTTCTTCTCTATTTTCGTGATTATAACACTAGGTATTCTTGCTACCTTCTTGGGAAGTCAACAGATGCTTATTCAAAATTCTTCAAATCTTTTGTTTCTAATTCATGCTTTAAAGAGTTCATTCTTCTATGTTTTCTAATCTCTACATTCTATTTGTGTGAGCAGGTGTAGATAATTTAATCCCATGAGTCGGCCTTAAAAATTTGTAAATCCAATGTATAAGAACATTTAAACATATAAGACACCATGTTTGAGAAATAAGAAAAGGGTTTGGCCATAAAGAATTCTTTTATATGTTAAACAAAGATCTTTTTCATATTAGAATATCTTTTACCAGCATTCGAGATGTTTGGATGATTTTTCAGAACTATACGATTCTGGCTTTATAGTTTTTTCATCACATTTAGCGATCCTTCACCATGCATTATTAGCTTATTTTACTTAGTCCGTAAGTTAGAAAGTTATGTCTAAGGGTAAAGGTCGATCCAGAAGCCTCAACTCCCAACAGAACAAGGAAAAACATCCTTTTATTTATTTTATTTTTTTATACAAACTTCTACATAATCTTAAAACTTGTTTACCCTCTGGAGTAAAATCTTCATCAAGAGGGATCGAGAGAACTCGAATATGAATGTTGAAAAGCCTGTATAAATAAAGCTAGTCCCTGAACATTTAATTCATAAAAATATGCACACGGGAATCTAAAATCAAAAGATAAAAGGTAAAGTTTCATGGCTTATAGGGAATGCACAGACGCTTTTCCAAGAGGTTGCAAAGGTGAGGGTTAGATAAATTGTCGGGCGGAACGGAAGATTTGCAAGAGGGAAAATGTTAAGAAAAGAATGTAGCATCAGATAAGATGGAAGTTAAGAAAATTATTCACTATCTTGAAGAAGGCTACAAAAATAAGAATTGAAGTAAAATTTGTGGCCCGTGATGATTTATATGGTAAGATAGGTACGAAAGTGTTATGACCCATTATGAGTCCCAAATCGCTGTTACTCGCTTGATTTTATGGGTTTATAACCACTGGGCCCTCTCCCTGACAACTAGCTTTTATGCGGTTTCTTTACTCGGGCGGTTGCAACAGTTGGTATTAAAGTGTTCATTCCTCGGGATGACCCCTGCCTCGAAATTGTGGAGGGCCGCTACCCGCGGGTCCGCTGGGTCACTATGTTGTCAGGAGGGCTATTACCCGTGGGGTCTCGCGAAGTCACCACCGCTGGACGCCGGTTTTGGAAAGAGGGATGGATTGTTATGACTCATTATGTGTCCTACATCGTTAAGTTACGCTTGGCCTTATGGGTTTATAACCATTCTCGTCTTCCCTCGATAAATAGCTTTTAAGAGTGAGAGTTCTATTCAAGTGGTTGTAATAGAAAGATGCTGTGAGGAAGATGAGTGCACTCCATTCTATTGCATTATGCAGATCATGAATTTAGTTTAGGCTTGGGAGCATAGCATACAAGGAGATAGGAAGTCTAAAAAATCTGAAAGATGAGAATATGGAAGGTCAGGTAAATACGGATTTTTCTTTCAGAAAGGCAGATAGGACTAATTTGTTTAACAAGACCCTAATCATGAAGACAAAAGGATGAAAAGCACTTTAAACATAATATGCACGTCGAATATAAAGCTCCACAAATTATCATGATAAGAGCCATGCTATGTTATGGAACTGAGCGAGTGATTTAAAGTAAACTCTAAGGCATGTAATGCGTGCACGCTTGTACTTGGAGTGTTTCTCAAGGAAATATACCATGAAGCTATTTTCTTGGATAAATTAAAGAGACATTTGAACGATAAGAAAGATTTCATGTAGTGCTTATTGACATTGAGGATGCATGCAAGGGATTTCTAAGGAATTAATGTACCGAGTCAAGGTAAGAGTATAGAGGTCGAGCAACATGTGATCAAAGTCATAGATAATGAGTCTAAGAAGTATGACAAATGTTGGAGGACGCATAAATGAAATCCCGACTATCGAATTTCTTACTTTTGTATTGATCATCACGTAAGTTATTGGGTATATTTAGGGAGATGCATCACAAATAGTAGTAAAATGATTATATCGTTTTAATTGATGTTAATAAAGGAGTTAACTCTAAGTTATAACTAATGTGATAGATACTAGAGTTTATAGGCTTCAAGTAAGGATAAAGATGAGACTTGTGAAATTTTATCATGTAAAAATACGTAGTGATGGTTTCTCGCCATCACAGATAATTAATTATCCATAATGAGTGAAGATCAAGGAGGATTTCTCCATCTCTGTTGGTGACATAATGAATGAACCAGAGAAGCAAATTCAAGTATTCGTATCACGTAAGGCCTTTCATACTACATGGAAAATTTGATCGATGAGTCAGAACGGTGCCTTATGGTACATAATGCTGACCGTTACAAAAACGCAGTCGAAAAATAAGTTTATCTCTTTGAACAAAGATAGGAATAAGTGGGAATACAAGAAAAGATGGAATCGTAAATGAGTCTATCATCAAGAGAATATGTGATCTTAAGTTGGTTCAACCATAAGCTACGTAAGGTCCTCGTGAAAAATACCGAACAAGAATTTCATTCATATTCATGGTGTCACAACAACAAGGTGAGCTGCTGACCTTGCAAAATTTGGCAACAAGCAACATGAGTGAGAAGGATCAAGCGCTATCTATGGTTGAATTATAGGTGAAGCTGGACTCTAATCCTCGTGTTTTGAACATCAAGCCGTAAAATATTCAAATATTGTTTCATTTTTATGATTGTTATGATGAGGATGAATCTTAATATATACAGGATGAATCTTTAACGATTCATTAAGGTAGGGAATTTCTATTAGTTTAAATCTGTAGTTGAATTAGGATTAATAGTTTGAGTCAAATTAGAGTTTAGTAGTTGGAATCAAATTAAGATTTAGTAGTTAGAAACCAAATTAGAATTAGAGTCATAATAGGTCATCATTAGAGTCCTAATATACTAGCTTTTCTTAGAGATGAGCTCATAACAAGGCCATGTAAAAAAAATTTAATTGGTTAATAATATTTGTTTTCTTTGCAAATATTGCAATTTCAACATGACTCAAATGATTTTCTTACCTATTTTTTCCTCATTGATTTAGACACCCCAGAAAGCCAGTTGTAATTATATGGCTTTCTATCACTTCTCTTCACATATTTTTCTCTATTTTTCAATATTATTCTATCTCACCTACTCAAATTTTTAAACGAGAAACACTTATTTTTATCCTTAAAGCTATCAAATTTGAACGACTGTAGGGACAAACAATGAGTATGATGTACCAAAATTATTGGGCAAAGACACAAAGGTGCCTTGCTGATACGCATCACCCACAGGATTATTTGAACTTTTACTGCCTTCGAAAGCGTGAAAGTTCATCTAGAGAAAGTCCTCTTCAAACATGCAATTCTTCTGAGAACCGTGCATTGGTATGGCATTTTCCCTCTGATGTTAATAAGTTAACTATTACATGTATTCTCCATCCAAAAAAAAATTTCATCATGGGTTGAATATCTAATTAAAGGCTACCTAATTTGAATTGTATATCATTATGAAGGAAGTATAATGCCTATATTTATACTTAATCATAAATTAAAGGAAAAAAGGGATTGAGCTGAAATTAACAACGGTTCAACCTATAATTCTTGTTGCTAGTAATTTGTTGTTCTATGTATTACCTTTCCTCACATATTTGTTCAAGCTAGGTTCAGCTTTAAGGAAAGAAGCAAAAGAAAATTATTTTTTTAATTGCAGTGTAGTGCTCATTCAATATCATGTCTCTATCTTGAATTTACACCTGAGCTAGCCTTTCATAGTCCACCCTTTATTTTTCCCATCTTTGGTTGATTATATTTTCATAAGCTTTTGAGTTAGACTGATGAACAAAGGAATTTGGTTGCAGTATGATGGTGCATTTATCATGTAGACATATCAACCTGAGAATCATTTGTTCCATTATAGTTGCAAATCCGAGGTTATATATGTTCTACCGTTATTATTCACCATCAGAGTCTGTTTTTTCTTTTTCTTCTTCATTGCAGGATTAGCTCGTATACTACAGATTTATGATTATGTCCATGCTAAAGGGATGTGATAGTTGATGATGAATATAAGTCCCGATGGGATCCACTTAATACAACTGTAGATCCTTGGAGCGGTTCAAGGGATACCGATTGCCATGGGCGCTTATCACCAACATACACATGGTCGTGAAGAAGACTCATCCCCGGGCACTGTAAGCTGCTCATATAATTTTTTTTTTTTTGGTTTTTCATATTGTTTCTCAAAAAACATTCAGATTCATATCTCAATATTCATCTTCAGAATTTGATGCCACAGGTATACGGCTGTTGTGGATGCTTCGGGCCCCGGGGGCCGAGCACTGGGCGTTCGAGGATTGTTTTACAACTGCAGACTCGTAATGCCATGAGAAAAGTGAACAAAGATTGCCAAAACTAACTCGGCAGATATATGCAGTCAAGAATACAAAGAGATGACAGGCATTTGATGCGCACGAATCCAGTGAACAAAGAGCAGTAAGTAACCACTGTCTTGGCCACGAATGCTTTCCGCACGTAAGTGGTAAAGTTCTCGATCATCAACTAATCTTCCCGATGCTATAACCATAACTATCTCATCAAACCTCAAAATTGAGAAATGGTTTATCGCGAGTCCGCATAAGGAATAAAATGGCTATATACCGAGTAGCTCGAGGTGAAATGCAGAGCAAGATGATAATACCACCGCAAATGTGCCAGTTAGAATCGAGAATCTGCAATGCGCAGGGCACCTCTCGTTTATGGAATTACCAAGTGTATGTATGTATGTATGTTTGTTTGTTTGTTTTGTATGCAAAATAAGTTCAAAGTAGAAAACATTTATCGATGATGGTACAATGTTAATATCAAGTTTCCATAATATTAAATAAACACCTCTTTGTGCAAATGGGAAAGCTTGAGAAACTTCTTACTTTCATTTTCTTTAATGTTTTAGAAAGTATTGCATGATGTTGATAAGTTGCTGTCGATGCCTTTTAAAAAAGTTAAATTAAGTGAAGAATAATGTTTTTGGTATTACTACACTTATATACTAAATTAGCAATCTTAATAAACACATAATAATTTTTTTAAATTCTTAAAACCTTAAAATTTACTTTATTTATTCAAATATGTAATTTTATTTTCTCAATTCACTTTCCTTTTGGAATCATCATATATTAAAAATATTAAGATTTTAACACCAACCCATCATACCTAACTCATATGGTAAACCGCTCAATATTTAAATAGATAAGGCAATGCAGGGAGAGGTGTCTCAGTCAATTCCAAGTAGACGCTTAATACATTGTAATTAATGTGTTTAGTTATAAAAAAAAATTAACACCATTTATTTTTTAGGAGTCTTTTATTCACTATTTTCTACCATATTCATTGTTTTAAGGATATTTTTTATTCTTATAAATTTTAAGGGCGTTAAGAAAAAAATACGCAAAAGGAAAAAAAAGTGAAAGAAGAAATAGCATTCAAATATCGCGTGATATGCCAAAGAAGGTTGAAAGATTGACCTGATAGCGAGTGGATTAGCCGTATGACTCTGATCATGGCCCGACTCCCACTCCGTGGTCGCTTTATTTTTATTTTATTTTTAAATTAAAAATAATTTTTTTAGTTTTCTCGAAATTAGGGTTTTTAGTTCACGCTCTTCCTCTCACATTCTCAAGTCATTCAATCACCGTATGTTGTAAGCTCTAACCCTCTCAAAGCTTCTACGATTTTATTTCTTTTTTTCCATACTACGATGTTTTATAGTTTGTGCGTGTTTCTTTTCTCTCTCTTTCTCTTCCTTCTCCCTTTTGTTGTGTGTGATTAGTGAGAAAAGTGAGGAGAAGAGAGGGAAATGAAGAAGTTGAATCTTGCCTTTTTATGTTGTTTTTCTAAAGGGATGAGAGCTGGGAGCTTGATGATTTAAATTTTTGGTTCTGAATTTTCGTAAACAAATCTGCTTTCTTCCGGTTGATTTTGAATCTTGAGCTCAATTCGGGAGCTTTCTCAGGTCATTTTGAGTGAAGATTTTCTCTCACGGAAATGTAAATTTCAACCTCGTACAGAGTCATTTTTGCTGAAAGTAAAAATGTCGCGGAATGTATTTGTTTTGGGTATTATTTTATGATGAAGCGTATTATTTTAAATCTTTTTTTTTTAGGTGTTAATTGAAGGGTCGGAGCATTGTTCGGCTGAAGAATGGCTTCAATAAAGGCCACCACAATCTTTTGAAAAGATCAGATACCTGCTATCAAGAGAAGGAGACCAACCGACATTATACCTCTAGGAGCCGGGAAATGAAGTGGGCCGTTCCTGTCTACATGTCCTATAAAGGGAAAACCATATTGGTATACCATAATGCATTGTGCTTTTATTTTGGTTGCTAGTTTTTTTACTTCCATTTTCAACATTTGGTTTTTAATTTGTTTGTTTCTGTTTTGATCATGTTCTATGGTGATAGTTTGACTGTGGAATTATCCAAAGATACTCGTGCATGGTCGCTTGCCATACTTTCGTGAGATTGATCCTTCAACCATTGATGTTCTTTTGGTGACATAGTATGTTCTTTTTCCTTGTTGAATATTGTAATGTTATTTGTTTTTATAACTTAGTAATCTGCTGAATTGAGAAATGAAGTTAGAGAATATCATTATTGTTTTTGATATTGTAATCATGGGTATGGTCATTTTTCTGCAATTTTTTTTTTTGAAACAATGGAATGAATCCTTCCTCAATGGTCTTACTGAGAAAAATGATCAAACAACTATTGCTAAAGCATATAAAGATTCATTTGTATCTTCTCTTATCAGTATCTTGTACTATTAGGAGCACTGCAGATATATCTTATGGGATTGAGACTACATATAACATCCCAAATTTTATGCCATCTTCTGAATAGCTCTTGCTTCTCAATGGTTTCTTCATTAAATTTTTCCACTTTTTCTTTTCTCAAGGAATAAACCCTTGAAATTCCCTTTCTTCATATGAAATAGCTTCCCTATATTTGAAATCTATCACTGATTTCAGTCCGCTCTTGAGATCTTTTGTGCAGTTGAGTAGATTTTCTGAGCCAACTTTTCTCCATTTGAATCCCGACAAAGATGGCTGATGCATGCTCTAAAATGGTCGAAAGCACATCACTAGTTGGGTTATCTACCATTATAAGCATTGTAATGAGTATTCTGTAGCTGGATTGGAGCGATCACTTTATAGAAAGACCATTCACGATTAGAGGTTCCTAGGGGATGCAAAGTTAATGGACTCCACCTTTCGTATCTCCTCGTATAAAGTGTCCATACACACACTTGAACATGTACTTTCTCGTACTTTCGAGCCCGAGAGGCTGGGCAATAATCAAATCTATCAGCTGAAATTCCTTGGAGAAGCCCTTTACTCTGTATAAAGTGTCCATACACGCACTCGAACATGTACTTTCGTACTTGAGCGCCTGAGAGGCTACAATAATCAAATCTATCAGCTAAAATTCCTGTGGAGGAGCCCCAATCGCTCGCCGTCTTTGATTATGTTGAAGTTCCTATTGCTTTCCTCAGCATTGTTTTCTTCTCAGTGAATGGGTTTATGTTAATCTCATACGATCTTCAGCAAAGGTTCCAGATGTGGTATGTAGCAACATATGCTCTTAATGATCATTCATTCAAGATCTTGCATGTCTTGTCTTCTCAATGAACTTTTTGTCAATCTTGAAACATTTTAGAACTCTCTATCTTCAGTTTTCCTTTTGGTTATCTTACTATACTTCTCATGTAAAATTGTCCCTATTCTTTTAGGATGTGCCTCCACTTTACTGCATTGTAATGTGTTGCATTTCCTCGCGCAGCCTTTCACTTGATCATGCCGCATCCCTTCCATATTTCCCCGAGAAGGTCGCCATTTATTTAATTAAAACTATGCCATTACTTTGCCTATAATTTAGCTAAAATATTTGAATTTGTTCATTAGACTACATTCAAAGGGCGAGTTTATGACACATGCAACAAAGGCTATCTACAAGTTGCTTTTGTCTCGATTAGGTGAAAGTGAGCAAAGTTTCAAATAAGATATGCTATATGATTTAACAAGATACTTTTTCGCTTCCATGGATAAAATTGAGGTGAGTTGATTTTTGTTTGTAGATGTATGTTTCATTCTCCCCTTTTTGGAGACTAGTAATAGTTTCCTCTAATTTCCTCTGATTGTCCGAACTAATTTTGAAGCTAATCTAAATGCATCCGTTTCCTTTGATCGCTGTGGGTGACTTAGATCGGGGTCTTTTAATCTTTTATTTTCTGGTTCTAAATTTTTGGTCAATGTTATCTTTTAAAGTTTCCCAATGAGTATTATTCCATGGAAAATTGGATTTGGAAACAATAATGCGATTACCATAGTATATCGAGTTGTTTTGATTTCTTAACTTTCAGATTTCCTTTTTTGAAGGCCTGAAATGGTCCATGTATCACAGATTAGCTTAGATCTGTTTATTTAAATTTGCGCTTGGTTTCTAATGTTCTATCTTGGGTCTCTTATTTGAAATTAATACTGTAGAAACATCTACTACCTCATTCTTAAGCTTAAATCTTTCTACCATAGACATTCTTATCTGAATCATAGATTCTACCCGAGTGCAAGTATTACTGTTTTAGATCTTCATCTGTGTACTTTGTTCTTCACCTTCTATGAGATTAATTGGGTTTTGTCTTCAACGTAAGAAGGTTTTGGCAAATAATACTAATTAGTCTATTAAGATTAAATTGACTATACTTCATTATTGGTTTTGTTGTGCCCACCACAAGATTATATTATTGTCCCGAATTCTAGTTTCAAACTTGTTACATAACCAATCTAAGAAAATATAAAACTTGTTCTCGAAAAAAAGGAAGCAATATGGCTCGTACTTTTCATATGCCAAAATATTGGTTGTATATAACTCGACCGTTGCGGCATCGTTGACATTTACAACAATTGACTTTAGATGTGTTGCTTAATTTTATTATCTCATTTAATGTTCCTTAACTATAATTAAATCCATCTTCCTGGTGTTATTATTTCCACTCACATTAGAAGTAAATGGAATATGATTTGGTGTTACCGTGAAAGCTTCTACTACTCATCAGGATCAAGATGGTGGAGATATGGCTGATTTGAAGGCTAAAAGCGAGATTCATGCTCAATACGCATAAGGCATCGCAATATTGTCGTTTTATGGCTTCAGCCATTTGTCAGAGAACTCATTTTTGATTTATGAGTTTACGGAAAAGGGAGCTGAGAAACATTCTAAGCAACGATAAAGAAGCAGCAGAAAAACTTTATTGGATTATGAGGCTAAACATTGTGAAAGGGGTGGCTAAAGCTTTATCTTATATGCACCATGATTGCTCACCTCCAGTAATTCATCGAGACATAACCAGCAACAATGTTCTGTTAGATTCAGAATATGAGCCCATGTCTCCGACTTCGGCACGGCTAGGCTTATAAAGCCGGACTCATCTAATTGAACTTCATTTGCAGAACTTGGTTATAACGCTCCGTACCATTTTCTTAATTAGTGCGTTAGCTATACTATTAGTACTTCTAGCAGAGCAGCATGATGTAATCTTCTTAATTTGCGTAAATTGCTTACAAGATGAAGATAATAAAACTGGATGTTTATAAATTTTCCGGTTGTAAATAATGGAGTGTACTATGGAAGGCATCCCGTGAACTCATCTCATCACTCTATCATCATCATCCTCCTCATCCTCAACCTCATTACAAGTTACTATCGACCATTGGTCGCTGAATGATGTTATGGGACAAGCGCCTCAATTTCTATGGATGAAGTGGGTGAGCTAGAAGTAGTGGTTGCATGAAGATAGCATCAGCATGCTTATGTCATCCCCAATCTCGCCAACTATGCAACGTGATTGACAGAGCACTCTGAATGCAAGGGCCACCACCATTGAAACGCTTCCATGATTACATTGGGTGAACTCCATTGGTCATGAAGAGGCTAAACTACCGATGGTCCTTACTTCCATGTGTATTTTTTTTATCACCCAGAATCATTGATTTTATTAAGACGAAAAATCTCTTTTTCTCCTGCCTCACTTTATAATCGATCCATAAATCGCCAGAAGCCTTATGACTAGTGTCTCTACTTCTGAGGCTTGATCATCTTCGATCCGCTCCTCGCTTTTTTGAGAGATTGATAGCCGTAGTCATTGAAATGAAGTGGGCCATTCCTCGTGTCTACATGTCCTATAAAGGAAACTACATCGTATACCATAATGCATTGTGCTTTATTTTGGTTGCTAGTTTTACTTCCATTTTTCAACATTGGGTTTTAATTTGTTTGTTTCTATTTTGGTCATGTTCTAGGTGATAGTTTGACTGTGAATTATCCAAAGATACTCAAGTACGGGCCGCTTTCGCATACTTCATAAGATCGATCCTTCAACCATTGATGTCCTTTCGTGACATTATGTTCTTTTCCTCGTTGAAATATTGCAATGTTATTTGTTTATATAACTTAGTAATCATTGAATTGAGAAATGAAGTTTAGGAGAATATCATTATTGTTTTTTTTGATATTGTAATCCTAGGTATGGTCATTTTTCTGCAATTTTTTTTTTTTAAACAATAGATGAGTGATGTGAATGGTCTACTGAGAAAAATGACCAAAAACAACTATTGCTTCAAGCATATAAAGATTTAGCGAGAAACTTTGGTATGAACTATCTATGTCTTCTCTTATCAATATCTTGCTATTAGAACCTTTGGATATATCTTCAAAGATGAGACTACATCTACCACCCAAATTTTATGCCATCTTCTGAATAGCTCTTGCTTCTCAATGGTTTCTTCATTAAATTTTCAATATTTCTTTTTCTCAAGGAATAAACTCTTGGAAATTCCTGCTCGCTATATGAAATAACTACACATGCTTGAAATCTATCTTTTGTTTTCTAGTATGGCCTTGAGATCTTTTGTACTTTGAGTAGATTTTCTTGAGCCCAACTTTTCTCCATTTGAATTCAAACTGCATGGCTGATGAATGCCCTTGAAACGATCGAAAACACATCACTAGTTAGTTATCTACCATCGTAAGCATTGTTATGAGAGTATTCTCGTAAATTTGGGTGGAAGGATCACTCACATAGAAGACCATTCACTATTAGAGTTCCTTTTAAATTCTAAGGATGCGGGTTAATGTACTTTCGTACTTGAGCAGGGGCTCTGATAATCAATTTTATCGGCTAAAATTCCTTTGGAGAAGCCCAAATATTACCTTCTTTGATTATGTTGAAGTTCCATTGCTTTCCTCGGCATTGTTTTCTTCTGGAGTGAATGGGGTTATGTTAATCACTTACTTATCTCGGGCGATCTTGCTCTCACTACAGAAAAGTGTCTTATAAGGACATTGTACAGTTGGGGCCAAAATAATTTTAACCAAAACATATCTTTAGTTCATATTTATTTGATCATGGCTTAACGGTGACTCC
The DNA here is from genome assembly GCA_016808115.1 of Tetrastigma voinierianum. Taxonomy (NCBI): domain Eukaryota; kingdom Viridiplantae; phylum Streptophyta; class Magnoliopsida; order Vitales; family Vitaceae; genus Tetrastigma; species Tetrastigma voinierianum. The sequence goes on from JAEQBH010008707.1 coordinate 16,798, forward strand.
ATATATAATTGCGAGATCGATTGTAGTTGCATGCTGAAGCGCGTCGTAGGGCGGCGAAGACATTGAAGCTAAGTAGAGGGCCAACCAAGGGTGAAATTGATAGCAATAGTAAGGACTACGCACAATGGATTGTTCGAAATATCTAGAAAGACATGATAATTGCGATTCCCGAGTTTGATGCTACGCCTATATCTCTTGTTTTCCTTTAGTTTTGCTCTTAATTTGTATGGTTCGATATTCTCTAGATTCTTGTGTTTTATTGAGTTTTGTTTGAGATTTATGTTCGAGTAATGAAAATATTAGATTTTTCTTTTGCATAGTGGTCTTGGCGCAGAGGTTATAATTGAGAAAGCGTATGTGATGTAGTATCTTGAAATTCGTTTTCTTCGGATCTAAACTTGAGCACACGATTGATTTAGTGAATTAAAATCTATTAGTATTAATCAAAAACCATGCGGGAAAATGGTTAATTAAATGCATAAACGGTAGTCATGAAGTGTTTGATAGAATGTTTAGAGAGGCAGAGAACATAGAGCGAGCAGATGCGAACTTGCAATTGTTCAGTCAGAGACCATTGCATATGTTTATTATTTATGAATATTTGTAATCATTTAGTAGCATTTAGTGGCCCATCATTTTCCAAGGAATACATAAGATAAAAAAGAGCATATAGATGAAGGTAAAATACCTTGTGGGGTTTGCATGGAAGTTCCACCAATCTCCTCATTCCTTGAATGGTTACGCTTCTTGAAGGTCATGTGATCAAACCACGCTGTTGATTTGACCCGACAATCAGAACCAGTGGCTTCCAAGACACACATTGATATAAGCATTAAAGTAAGCTTTCCAGACATGGGATATTAGTTTGGACTACAATATTCATGGCTAGTCATTATAAATATTGCCCGCTAATATTTGCCCTTGTATGAGCTAAGTTTGAATTGATTACAGCACATGTGTGTGAATTTCTTAACTTTTAGTGGCGCTAACTACATTTTGGTTTAAAAGAATATTTTGCTAGGAGTCTTTATGCGGTTAGAGAAACCTAAACATCCTAAATTTAAATTCCATTCCCTATTCTAGTACCTTTCTCTTCCCATTGAACCGTTTCCATTAATTTCCTAGAGAAAGTAGTTGTTCTAGCTATACGATGCTAAGCTTACATATGGTTCCATAGTTCTTTGTGAAACCTTAATTCTTGGCAAAAGAAATTGTGATTACTTATTTGTATAATTAGGCAATAATCATGTTTTGGAACAAGCTTTGTTTGGTGAATGTTGTTATCAATGCTTAAATAAAATTTTGGTTGAAATTGTTGGTCTTATATTATTCTAAGGCAATTCTTTATTCCAAAAAGTGCTAAATACAATAGAATTGAACTAAAGTTTCTGTATAGATGCAATTCGTCTAGAAGAACATATCAATAAAAAAGACATCTGAGCCCTTAGAACCAATTACATTTAATTAATTGTGCTTGTCTGATTCACATATAAAACTATCACTTTACAATTGTGTGATAAATTAAAATAACATGCTTGAGTTATTAAGAGACATATGCAAAAAGTAGAACAAGTTTGGCCAAGTAAGAAGCTATCAAGTCGAAATCTTGCAATCCTTTTTATAAAGCATAAACTTTGTTTCTCTAAGGTCCACGAAATAGTTATGGTTTGATAAGGCATCTAATAGGATGTCCCTTGAAGGAGTCTAAATGGTGGTGAAGCATGCGGCGGACATATATCTGGATGATTGCCAAGTAAATTTAGAACAATGTTGTAAGAAAGAAGATTCAATGGGGCTCATGTTTTTTTCCTTATTCAAGTATAATGTACACAAGAGACAAACACTATACAGTTATTGCTTAGTTTTATTGTTTGAAAATGAAATAACAAATATAAGGGTCACAAGGTCGATAGTTGGCTTGCCTTAGTTGACCATTCAATTTATCCAGATGAAAAACCAAGGGTTTGGTGCAACGTAATTATACCCCAAATATAACCCTGGAAATGCCCACCTGCTATTGGCGTCGGAGCTGAGGAGTCATCAAGAGGCATTGTTGTCCGGCATGGATCGAAATTGTGATTTGTGCGGTCTTTCCACTCACATTGGCTTGAACTTTATTTGTTTTGGCCTCAATTTCTTCCAGTTGATTGACCAGAAGATATACCATTTGGTCCTGACAAAGAATTGGCTCTATTCTAATCTAACTTGTTATATATCTTGGCCCCATTCTTTCCAAATCACCAACATTGATTTGAGGACATACCATCAAGAGTTCTACTACGAAACTCTTTTGACCTTTTATTGTATTAACCACCTCAAGATTTTCTTAGTGAAACTATCTCTACCCTACATGCAGGGTGCAGATAAAGCTTCATATCTTCTAAAAGGCAAAGGAATCAACATGATGATTGCTTCAATGTATATATTCTAGTTTAACTACATGGATGATTGACAAATCTTATTAGATATGTCTTTAAGATTATACCAGGCATATGTGGCTTTGTTGAATATTGGAGAGAACAATAGGAGAGAATAAAAATGCTGAAAATAGGTTGTGGAGAGGTCTAGTTTTGAGTATATTTCAACATATTTCTTGCTTACTTTTCTTGCTAAGATCTAAGGGCCCAGGCATATAATAGTGAAAGGAAGGCGGCCCGAATACTAAATTGTGGCAACTAGAGAAATCATAATTGTGAATTCAACCACAGAGCAGGTATCTTCATTTTCCAATTTTTCATTCTTCTCCCCTTCTTGATATTTTTCAACCATGAACAACATTTCCATATGCATTGCGATATTGTGCACTCACGCTTTTCTTCCCTCTGTCTGCAAGATCATCAAATTTGCGACTTGGGATCTAAAGAGAGTGGTTTGAATTAGGTTCACTATTGAAAGTAGGAATATCATCTTTTTATTAATATTGTATTGTTGATTCATGTTGACTGAAAGGAAAATTGAAGAAAAACATTTATGGTTCAATTTTCTTTAAATATTTACGAATTAGACTTTCTGGCCATTTGGTGCTTGGATTGGCTTTTGCAATGTAATTTTTTGTGATTGAAATATGAGATTTGGCTTGTTTTTTAATCCATGGAACTTCTCCTGAATCTTTTTTGTTAATTTGGTTTTCGTTTGGTTACCTATTGTTGATGAATAGCAATATATCTTTTACTGAAATTTTTGGGTGGGAGTAGATTATATCTCCTTATGGTCTAAGATTTTTGATACATCTAAAAAGATTCCACTTTCATATACGGTAACAAATTGCAGCGAAAAGAAACAAACCCATATATATCTACCCTTATAGTAGCAGCCAACAAAGCACCCCCATCATATATCACTTTGTAGTAGCATTGATAAAGCCATCTATAATTACCGCATTGTAGTGGCCAAAAAATCACCCCATCTATATATCACCTTATATTAGCGACCAATAAAAATCCTCTGTTCTCTTCCCTTATAGTAGCGGCCAACAAATTACCCCATCATATATCACCCTTATAGTTGCGACCCAGTATGAAGTGAAAGCCGTCATAGTCACCCCTTATAGTTAGGCGAGAAATAGCCTCATCCATATGTCTCTAATGATTCTGGCCAAGAAATGGTCCCTCACAGTCTTATCTTTCAGTTGTGTATGGAAATGACCCCAACCATGAGCCACCTTTAGTAGTGGCCAAAACTAAAACTTGTAACTATAACCTATAGTTATGCCCCCTATAACCACCTTGTTAAAAATGTATTTCTGCTTTAAATCATGTCGTATGGATTCGCAACGATCTTTACTTTTTTGGTTGGGGTCAGTGATCCTGACTAAAGCTCACTTCCTTGTAGTGTCTTAGTTGTAATATATATCTTAACGATCATTTCATTCAGTATCTTGCATGTCTGTCTTCTTAATGAACTTTTGTCAATCATGAAACTTTTTAGAACTTTCATCTTCAGTTTTCCTTTTTGGTTATCTAGTTTTTCTCATATAAAATTGCCCATGTTCTTTAGATGTGCTCTCCAGCTCTTTGCATTGTAATGTGTTGCATTTCTTGTGCAGCTTTCACTTGGATCATACTACATCCTTTATTTTTACGGAGAGGTTATTATTGTTGGTAAATTTATGTGATTACTTTGCCTAGAAATTAAGCTAAAATATTTGAATTTGTTCATTAGACCACATTCAAAGGGCCAGTTTTTATGACACATGCAACAAAGGCTATCTACAAGTTTCTTTTGAAGGCCTGAAATGGTCCATGTATCAGAGATTAGCTTAGATCTGTTTATTTGAGTTCGCAGTTTGCTGTAATGTTCTATCTTAGTCTCTTATTGATTAATACTGCGAAAACATCTACTACCTCGTTCTTAAGCTTCAATCTTTCTACCATAGACATTCTTACCTGAATCATAGATTCTACCAGGAGTGCAATTATTATTGTTTAGATCTTCATCTCACATGGACTTTGTGCTTAGCCTTCTATGAGATTAATGGGGTTTTATTCAACGTAAGAAGGTTTGGAAAATAATACTAATATAGCAAGAATTAGTCTACTAAGATTAAATTGAGCTATACTTCTAATATTAATTTTTTAATATACAGACATTTATATTATTGTCTTGAATTTAGTTTCAAACTTGTTACATAACCCGATCTAATAAAATATAAAACATTAGAAAAAAAAGGAAGCAATATGGTGTGTGTACTTCTCATATGCCAAAATATTGGTTGCATATAATCCTGATCTGTTGCAGACTGTATGGACCTTTACAACAATTGACTTTAGATGTGTTGCTTAATTTTATTATCTCATTTAATGTTCCTGTAACTATAATTAAATCCATCTTCTGCAGTTATTAGTTTCCATCGGACAGAAGTAAATGGAATATGATTTTGGTGTTACACAGCTGGGCACGTCCTTGGAGCTGCCATTTTTATGGCTGATATTGCTGGTGTTCGAATACTTTACAATGGAGACTATTCTCGCAAAGAAGATTGTCATCTTTGTCTTTCTTTGAGATCCTTGATTCTCACTGATATTTTAAGTAGTGATCTTATGGTGTGCAACTCCATCAACCTCGGAATGTGAGAGAAAAGTGCTTCCCTGGATGTCATCACTCAACCATTTCTCAAAGGGCGTGTTCTAATCTGCATTGCTTTAGAAACGCCCGATGAGTGGTCTAACAATCCACAGGCACCAAGTACATCCCATATATTATACTTCCCCGCTTGCAGGTGCATGGCTATTTACGGACATACATCAACACATATCTGCTTTGAGGTGGTGAGGAATTTTAACGATGTAGGTCCATCGGTGGTGATGGCGGTAAGTGGTCTTGAGTGGATTGTCAAGACAGCTATTTGAAATATGGTGCTACGATAAGAAAATGCATGTGTTATACACAGGAATGTCGTGGAAGGAATGTTGGCAAAAACCATCATCAATAGACGAGGAAGTTACTCTAATGAATGGTATTATTGCTTCCCTCAACATGCAGGTCCACTACATATCTTTCTCTTCTTAAACGAGAATCTTATCACCGAGTTCTTGGCAATGACACCAAAGTATTTCCCCAGGCTTGTCGGTCGGTTGAGATGTATTTCAACTCGAGAAGAGAGGTAAAATTTGAAAAGACCCCCGAAGTCGGTGAAGCGCCGGCAGTTTGCGATGAAAACGTCGCTTATCGGATAATGGCACTGATGATCTCCATATCTTCATGACTATCCCTGAAAATATCTCTGAAGGATTCACATTGCTTACAGCATGTTGCCTTTGGTGTGATGGAGCATAAGGTGAAGCGGATATTGGAGAGTGTGGAGTCATTGCGGATGAAGAATCGAGGTCGACTTTTCGTGTCCATGAGCGGTTGACGGTGAAGTATGTGTCGGAAGCATATTTCCATTGGAGATCGGATCCTATTAAGCGACATGATGTCTGACTCGGTTGTGGCTCTGGTTTTAAACATCGGTAGTGAGATCCCAGACAATGAACTGGCAGATAGAAGAGGCCACAGCGAAGAAGAAAACAATAATAAGAGCGAAAAGGTTATCCATGCACTTCTTGTTCTCTGTTTGGGATGTAAAGTTTGGAGAAATGGGGCGGTGATAAAGTAGATGGAAGTATGACGCATCTTGATAAAAGCAGTGGGAATGTTATTGTAGCGAAGGCCTTAAGGAAAGGGTGAGAGTAGCATTCCAGTGGATCCAAAATGTTGTAGAAGCCAATCCCTCTATCATTGTCTTAGCTCCTTTCCCTCGGGGTTTTCTTTGTATTTAGACTTCTTCTGATTAATTCTGAATTTTGTGGTTAAAGTTCTATATCCCGATCAATATTTCTTAGTTAGTTGAATTAGCTTGCTTAGTTTAGGAAAATATTCAACATTGATCTGCCTCAGTTCAAATTGGATCACGCCACATCAACTTTTTCTTTCTTGTACCTTATACGTGGTAACGCTCAAGAGATTTTCCTCTTCTGATATGAGCTTAACAAATGCATTATATTGTTGAACAGAGTTATCTCCCCAGAAATTATGATTATCGATGCATAAAGTGAATGTTTTATTAGTGAAGCATGTAAACAATATTTTTGTTTCGAGGTTGTGTTCTATTGTTTGATGCTAATGCTAGATCCAAAATGCTGTGAAGCCAATCCCTATCTGTGTCTTAGCTCCTTCCCCCAGGTTTTCTCTGAATTTTCGACTTCTTCCTAATTAATTCTGAATTTTGAGGTTAAAGTTCTATATCAATCAATTTTTCTTAGTCAACATAATTAGTTTGTTTCTTTAATGAAGCTTCACTCGTAATCTTGCTTGTTGCTCAGTCCTATCTAGGATTTCTGTGTGTTTGTATTCTTTTCAAAATTGTAATTGGAACAAGGTCAAATGGTAACTTTGCCATATATTTTTTAACCAATTTTGGAGTGCTCGATGATGTTTCCAAAATAGTTTTCACAAAAATCAATTTTTGGGAATAGCTCTAAATGTTTAAAAATAATAAAAAACTGAAGTTTAATAAAATAAAAATTTAAGAACAAGTCTACAAATTATTAGTCTACAAAATTTTTTTTATAGTCATGAATGCATGTGAAACTACATGACAAGATTCTTTAGATTTTTATGAGTTACGGGCAAAGACTTTAAAATGAGTCAAGCGCATGAAATTATTTTTCTATTAGAAGTGCGGATAAGTGCTAATATGGGACAAATTGTTTTTTATTTTAAGATGATTTCAAGTTAACAAAGACTTTAAAATGAGTTAGGTAGGGGCAATTATTTAAGTCATTTTTGTTAGTCGACATTACTGTCGATGTGACTTTATCGAAGTCCGTTGACAACGAATCAACTGCAGCCGATTAGGTCGGGCCAGCCCGATGCCACACCATCATGTCCCATTTATCGAGATCCATACTTTAACAAAAAATCGGATAGAGTCTCCTCTGTACGGGAAGCTCTATCCAAAATACAACATGTATAACATTACATCAAATGACCCATCCGGGCTCAATATACCACACTCTCGGCCCGTTCAACCATACCTTGAATACTGCCATGATATAGTGATATGTTTTACAAGAAGTTCAATTATACTCTTACAAAAATGATATATAACTTTCGAACCTTGGACCTTGGCGAAATCTTGATTCTGGTACCCGCAGCGTAGTTCTGGAGTAACTAGAGCGGCTTTGGCTCTCGGCCCTCTAGGTTGATTGATTAAACCCGGGTAAGTCGTAGGAGAAAAGTTGATTTTCTTCTCCCTCCTCTCTCTCTCTCTCTCTCTCTAACGTTTGGTGTAGATATTTCTGTGAGATATTTTTGATATCTCCACGGATATATTCTTGATTTTGATTTTTAGATATTTCTTGTATTTATACATGAGACATGTGGCTCAAATCGCGCCACTTGTCACGCTTCCTTGGTTCGTTTTCACCCCGAAATAATTTATTTCGTCCCGGTTTCTATTTCATCTATATTAAATGGACATTCTTTAAATATTTGACATTTCAGGATTTTCTCAAAATCTAGTTTTGAGTCCACGCTCGACCCCGTCTTCTCGAAATTTGTGAAAATCATTTGTTTGAATTTAATGAAGTCGCTGGATAGTAGATTTCGTGGGGAGCGATTCAGCGGTGAAGTCCCGTTTAGTCATCCGATATCTAGAAAATTCAAAAAAATTACTATTTTCCCTTCCTGGCAAAATTCAAATTTTCTGGGTTTTCGGGTCTTACGAAAAATCAAAGTCTGTGATCTGCGTTAAAACTACGGGACAAGTTTTTAAAGATGATTTCAAGTCCTTAATCTGGAACAAATACTTTGTTTATTTTCGATATTAGAAAAGTTCACACCACATACCTCAATATATTTAGCTACTGAAACACAACCCTTATATATCTGAAAAAAAAAAAAAACTTACCTTGCTTTATTTTTTAGAAATTCCTTGAAAGGTTTAACATTAGAAATAGTCTGATTTTTAGTATTACAATTTTTAAAAGCAAGCGTGTTACCCAAAAAAGGGTAAAATAAATCCATATCTATTCAAAAGCTTAAGCTTCTTAGAAGTGATTAAATTGTCATTTATCTATTTAGCTATTCAACATTTATTATTAGGAAATGCAACGGTATCTTATTTATATGAAAACATGTTACTGCCACTTCAATGTCATATACCTTAAAATAAATGCAATTTTATATAAATTTCACTTTTCTCATGAAGAAGGTTATCTAGGATGCCATAATCATTTTCAAAAATTCTCATAAGATATTTAATACTATAATTTAATAAAATTGAAGCCTATCTATTGTTGGATTCTTTTAGTTGATCAACATAAACTAGGGAGGTTCACAAGGATTACTAATTATGTGAATATTTAGTCAAGATTTTTTCATTACAAATAATAGTATAAATTTAATCTTTTAGTAAATTTCCTACATAATTGATATGTATACAATCAATTTAATATATTTTGATCAAATCTATCTCACTTTAGTTGGATCACTTGTAATACATTATTGTGTTACTTTGCATATATTTGTAAAAGATATTTAGTACTATAATTTAATGAATGGGGCCCATCTATAAATGTCTTCACCTACATCAAATAGGATATTGACATGGGTGACTAATATAATATGAATACTTGGTCGAATTTCATGATAATACATGACAAATTTTCTACCTAATGAACATGATATGTATCATAATTGAAGTAGATATGGCTGAGTCATAAATTAAAGTTTTTAAAGATGTTTTTGGAATTGGTGAAGACTTTAAAATAGATTAATTAGGAGGATTTTTTTTTTTTTTTTTGTGCCGAAAATTTGATAATACTATCAAGTTGAGCAAAGACTTTAAAAGCAGATTCAGCCACAGATATTTATTCCGGTTGTTTTTCATATTTTTGGAAGTTGTGATACTATAAAACCATGCATTCTATAAAGTCATATATATATATATATATATATACTATCTCTCTCTCATATATATATATATATATATATAACAACATATGTACGAGTAGTGTTTGTGAAATGGACTTCTTGTATCAACATTGAGCCCTCACTTAAAAGAATTGTAATCCTTAATTTTAAACATATTCCTTTGAAGAGCATGGAGCAAAGGGAGTAAGAAAGAAAGGAATATTTTGTTATTTCCTATGTAATTGCAATAGTCTATTTTAATTAAAAATAAAAGTAATATTTTAAACTATCTGCTATGTAATTGTGGGTGTTTAATTTTATAAAAAAATAAGACTATTTTTGATAAAAGAAAATAAAAAAAGTATGAGTTGATATTACCTATTTTCAATTCCATTAATTGTAGTGGAATGAGGTAGTTAGATGTACACCAGGCGATGGGAATGCAGATATCACTTAGGTTGCAAATAAAGTGTTGCATCTTCTCCTCATGTACACCCTGTAATAGCTTCATCTCTACCAACTCAATAATGGCCCATGAATATCCTTCATCCTACTCCTTACTCTCTCGACTCATCGTCACTCCATGTTTTTTCATATTTCTTCTTTTCCCTTTGTCTTTAATATCATCCTTCCATGTCATTTTCACGCCTGCCTCTACACCTACCATTGCTATTTCAAAAGTTGAACAAGATCAAGAAGCACTCGCTCTTCTAACATGGAAGGTCGGCCTTGATAAATCAAACTGAGTTTATTCTCATCTTGGTTTGGGCGCAATTCTTCTTGCCATCATTGGTTTGGGTATGGCTTGTCATGGTCAGGAAGTGTCTCGATTTAAACCTTAAAGGGCTGTGGATTGAGAGGTACACTCCAGAAATCTCAATTTTCATCTCTCACAACCTCCTTACTCTTGAATTTGTCTATGATTCCCTCCATGGAACCATTCGACCAATATTAGTAATATTTCAAATAAATACAATTCTTGATTTTGGTTCTAATCATTTCACTGGTGTAATACCTAAACAACTTGGGTTTTTAACATCACTTAGCTTTCTATCTTTGGCTTCTAATAATTTTAGAGTCGATTCTTCCTTTTATAAGAATTTGAAAACTTAACTATTTTGCATTTTATGAGAATGAGCTTTACAGTTTCCATTCCTCAAGAAATTGGATTGTTAAGATTTCTTAATGATCTTAATTGTCAAATAACAATCTCATTGGTCCAATCCCTCCCTTCCATAGAGTAACTTGAAAATTTAACCACATTGCACACTTTATAGGAACAAGCATGCAGTACCATTCTCGAAATTGAATTATTAGACTCTTACTTGATCTTGGATTGTCATTTAATAGTCTCACTGGTCCAATCCCTCCTTCCATAGGTAACTTGAGGAATTTAACCACATTGTATCTTTATACAAACAAGCTATCTGGTTTCATTCCTCAAGAAATTGGATTGTTAAGATCTCTTAATGATCTTGAATTGTCAAATAACAATCTCATTGGTCCAATCCCTCATTCCATAGGTAACTTGAGGAATTTAACCACATTGTATCTTCATACGAACAAACTATCTGGTTCCATTCCTCAGAAATTAGTTATTAAAGATTCTCTTAATGACCTTGGTGTGTAACAAAATCTCTTGGTCATTCCCTCGTATAGGTAGCAGGGAGTTTAACCACATTGTACCTTGCTGCGAACAAACTATCTGGTTCTATTCCTCAAGAAATTGGATTATTAAGATCTCTTAATGATCTTCAATTGTCAACTAACAATCACTGATCCAATCCCTCCCATACCAGCAGGTAGCTTGAGGAATTTGCCACATTGTATCTTGATACGAACAAACTGTTGGTTCCATTCCTCGAGAAGTGAATTGAATGTCTTAATGATCTTGCTTTGTCAATTCGTAATCTCACTGGTCAATCCCTCCTTCCATATTAACTTGAGGAATTTAACCACATTGTATCTTCATGCGAACAAACTATCTGGTTTCATTCCATAAAGAAATTGGATGAATCTCTTAATGATCTTGATTGTCGACTAACAATCTCCTTGGTCAATCCCCTCCTTCCATAGGTAGCAGAGAATTTAACCACATTGTATCTTTATACGAACCAACTATCTGGTTCATTTCTCAAGAAATTAGATTATTAAGATCTCTTAATGATCTTCGATTGTCGACTAACAATCTCCTTTGGTCAATCCCTCCTTCCGTGAGTAACTTGAGGAGTACAACTATTGTATCTTACAATCTGAGCAAACTATCACAGTTCCATTCCTCAAGAAATTGGATTAAGATGTCTTAATGATCTTGCTTTGTCAATGAAAATTAATAATCTACCTTTGGTGATCCCTCCTTCCATAGGTAGCTTGAGGAATTTAACCACATTTGTATCTTCATCACAGACAAACTATCTTGGTTTCATTCCTCGAAATTGGATTGTTAAGATCTCTTAATGATCTTCAATTTGTCAACTAACAATCTCACTGGTCCAATCCCTCCTTTCATAGGTCACTTGAGGAAATTTAACCCACGGTATCTTTATACGAACAAACTATCTGGTTCCATTCCTCAGAAATTGAATATTAAGATCTCTTAGCGATCTTGAATTATCAATCAACTCTGTCTCATTGGTCAATCCACTCTTCCATAGGTAACTTGAGGAATTTAACCACATTGTATCTTCATCACGAACAAACTATAAAGTTTCCATTCTATAGAAATTTGGATTGATAAGATCTCTTAATGACCTTGAATTATCGACTAGCAATCTCACTGGTCAATCCACCAGCCCCATAGGTAACTTGAGGAGTTTAGCCATTTACTATATCTTGATGCGAACAAGCTATACGGTTCCATTCCTCGAAATTGGATTATTAAGATCTCTTAATGATCTTCAATTGTCAACTAACAATCTCTTGATTCGATCCCTCCTTCCATAGGTAACTTGAGAATTTAACCACGGTAGTAACTATATGAACAAACTATCTGGTTCCATTCCTCAAGAAATTGGATTGTTAAGATCTCTTAATAATCTTGAATTGTCATTTAACAATCTCAATGGTTCAATACCAGCTTCCATAGGAAACTTGTCCAGCTTAACCTCTTTGAACCTTGGTCATAACAAACTCAGTGGTGCCCTTCCTCTGGAAATGAATAATATCACTCATTTGAAAAGATTGCATTTGTATGAAAATAACTTCATTGACGACTACGGGCGAGATTTGCCTTGGTAGAGCACTTGTAAATTTTCCACCTTTAGGAACCATTTCCACGGGTCCTATACCAAGAGCTTGAAAAATTGCACTAGCTTATTCGGAGTTCGGCTTGAAGGGAAACCAACTACCCGGAACGCAGCGGATTAATTGTATACAAACTGAATTATCTCGATCTAAGCGAATTAATTTTTATGTGACTTCCGAGAATTGGGAATGGTGCCGCAACAACACGCCAGACATCTCGAGCCAGCAATATTTACGGTGCCTTACCACCTCCAGCCGGAGAGCCACTCAATTACAACGACTTGATCTTTCCTCGAGCCATTTGGCGGGAAGATCCAAAAGAATTAGGTATGTTGCCCTTGTGTTCGAATTATTGTTGGCTAACAACAATCTTTCAGGAAGCATTCCTTTGAAATTGGGAAAATTAGCCGATCTTCAAACCCTTGATCTGGCATCGAACAACTTAAGCGGTCAAATTCCCAAACAAATAGGGAACTTGTGGAAATTATCGTCCTTGAACTTGAGTGGGAATCGATTTGTGGATAGCATTCCCGACGAAATTGGAAAGTTGCTTCATCTTTGGAGTCTTGATCTTAGTCAAAATATCTTGACAGGAGAGATTCCATCGGCGCCGGAAAGTTCACGGTACGGAGCGTTGAATCTCTCCATGCCGACTTTACGGCACCATCACACACTTTTGATGATCGATAAGCGACATCTGGCGATATATCCCGTCGATTGGAAGGTCCTCTCCCCCGAAAATCAAACCTTCGCTCCATTTGAGGCATTTAGAAATAATAAAGGTCTCTTGTGGTAATAATCCTCATCTCGAGCCATGCGAGTCCGAGAGAAGGCCACGAGTTTTACGTGTGATCATACTACTCCTCATTGTAGGCACTCTATTGTTCTTATTAAGCTTTTATTGGGAATTTATTTTCTGTCAAAATTGGGAAGAAAACAACCAAGTCTACATGACACGCCGATGTAATCATTTGCAATGGGGACATGATGGGGAATTGTTGTATGAGCACATCATACAGGGAACTGACAATTTCAGTTCCAAACATTGTATTAGCACTAGAGGATATGGCACTGTTTACAAGGCTGAGTTGCCAAATGGCCGGGTTGTTGCTGTGAAAAAGCTTCACTACTCATCAGATCAAGATGGTGGAGATATGGATAATTTCAAGGCTTTCAAAAGCGAGATTCATGCTCCCAGCCTGGATAAGGCATCGCAATATTGTCAAGCTTTATGGCTTCGAGTTCATTCTTGAGAACTCATTTTGATTTATGAGTTTATGGAAAGGAGCTTGAGAAACATTCTAAGCAACAATGAGAAACAGCAGAAAAACGATTGGATTGTGAGGCTAAACGTGTGGAAGGGTGGCTAAAGCTTTATCTTATATGCACCATGATTGCTCCACCTCAATTAATTCCTTCGAGACACTTAACCAGCAGCAATATTACATTAGATTCGAATATAGGCTCATGTCTCCGACTTCGGCCACGGCTAGGCTTATAAAAGTAGGACTCATCTAATTGGACTTCATTTGCGGGAACTTTGGTTATCTTTGCTCAGTACCATTTCTTAATTAGGGCGTTAAGTTCTCTTTTGTATAATTTCTTAGAAGAGCATAGCAAAGAATGATGCAGCTCTTGGCAATTTGCGAACTCCTTACAAGATGAAGGTGGATAATAGAGCGGATGTTTATAGCTTTGGGGTTGTAGCATTAGGTAATTATGGGAGGCATCTGGTGAACTCATCTCATCATTGTTGTCATCGACATCTCCTCATCTCATCCTCATTAAAAGCGTGTGACCATTGGGCGTTGAATGATGTTATGAATGACGCCCCTCACCTCTGTGGATGAAGTACGGTGAAGCTGAAAGTAGTGGTTGCGATGAGAATAACATTGTCCTTCATGTATTCAATCCCCGATCGTAACTATGCAACGAGATTGAAAGACGCTCTCGATGTGAGGGCCACCACTGCAAACCGTTTTCCATGATTACATTGGGTGAAGCTTGCTTGGTCATGGAGGCAAAACAGGCGCGGTCCTCCTTCTCCATGTGTATTTTGTTTTTTATCATTCGGAATGATAGATTTTATTTAGACGAAAATCTCTTTTTCTTTGTATCTCGGTTATAATTGACCAATAGAATTGGTTGTGATCGACCTACGACTATGTGCCTGCTTAAGGCTTGATCGTCTTCGATCTTGCTCTGTTTTTGGAGAGATCGGATACCTCTGAGTCTTTGAAATGAAATTAGATTAAGTTCTGACATGTCTACATGTCTATAAAGGGAAAACCATACTGGTATACCATAATGCATTGTGCTTTTATTTTGGTTATAGTTTTCCTTCCATATTTCAACATTAGGTTTTTAATTTGTTTGTTTGTTTTGGTCATGTTCTTTGGTGATAGTTTGGTATTGGAATTCATCAAATATACTCTGGAACATGTTTGCTTTCCCATACTTTGATAAGTTGATCATGAAATATTGATGTCCTTTTAGTGACCAGGTATGTTCTTTTCTTGTTGAATATTGTAATGTTATTTGTTTTACTTAGTAATCTGTGAATTGAGAAATGAAGTTTAGAAATATCATTATTGTTTTGATATTGTGTCCCACAGGTATGGTCATTTTACGCAATTTTTTTATTTTTATTTTTATTTTTGAAACAATAAAAATGAATTGTTCTGAATGGTCCTCTTGAGGAAAAATAACCAAAACAACTATTGCTAAACATACCATAAGTTGGTGACTTGACTACGAACTTCATACGTATCTTCTCTTATCAATATCTAGTTATTTTTCCTTATTAATTGTGGAGGCGAAACTAGTGGCGTTCCTCACTTCTCCAGTGTATTTTGTTTTATCATCGAATGATTGGTTTATTAGGCAAAATCTCTTTTCTTTGTCTCTCCGTTTATAATTGACCCCATAGGTGGTTGCTGATGCAGCTATGACTATGTCTCTACTTGAGGCTTGATCATCTTGATGCGCTCTGTTTTTGAAGAGATCGGGTACCATTGTGAGCGACCTGATATGTTCTTTCATTGTTGAATATTGTAATGTTATTTGTTTTATAACTTAGTAATTTGTTGAATTGAGAAATGAAGTTTGAGAATATCATTATTGTTTTATCTTTGTAATCTTGGGTGTTGTCATTTTGATATTGTAAGCATTGTTATGAGACGCTCACAGTTAGAGTTTCTTTTACATTCTCTAGGATGATGCGAGGTTAATGGACTGCCCCTTTGCATCTACGTATAAAGTGTGTCCTACTCACATGAACATGTACTTCATTGCCAGAGGCAGAGAGGCACATTAATCAAATCTATCAGCTAAAATTCCTTTAGGCTTGATGATTCACTTCTTTGATTATATTGAAGTTCATTGCTTTCCTCGGCATTGTTTTCTTCTCGGTGAATAGGTTATATTAATCACATACTTATCTCGACCAGTACTCTTAGGCTTTGTGGTAGCAGCAACATATGCTCTTACTTGATCATTCATTGATATCTTGTCTGTCTTGTCAATGAACTTTGTCAATCTTGAAACTTTTAGAACTTTCATCTTGATTTTCCTTTTTTGTTATACACTCTACTTTCCTTACTCAGTACAGCACATTTCTTTTAGATGTGCTCTCCTTCTTAGCATAATGTATTGCATTTCTGTCACGGCTTTCAACTGGATCATCTTTTTGTCTCTTCCACCTTTCACAGAGAAGGTCGACCATTTATTTAATTAAAATTTATACAGATGCTTTTCTCAGTGCGCTAAAATATTGAATTTTTCATTAGACCACGTCGAAAGGGCAGTTTTATGACACTTGCAACAAAGGCTATCTACAAGTTGCTTTTGTCTAATTATGTGAAAGTGAGCAAAGTTTTAGTTGAAGATATGCTGTATGATGAACAAGACATTCTTCGCTCCATGGATAAAATTGAGGTGAGTTGCTTTTTGTTTCTTGATGTATGTTTTATTCTCCCCTTTTTAGAGACTAGTAATAGTTTCCTCAATTTTCTCATTGTCGAGCCCGATTTTTGAAGCTAAATCTGTACATCCGTTCTGATTGGTTGTAAGGGACTTAGATTTGGGTCTTTTAATCTTTTTATTTTGGTTCTAAATTTTTAAGTCAATGTTATCTTTAAAGTTTCAATGAGTACATATTCCATGGAAGGTGGATTTGGAGCAGTGAACATTATCAATAATAATTTGTTTGATTTCTCATCCTTCTTTTATTACTTCCTTTTGAAGGCACGAAATGGTCCATGTATCCTGAGATTAACTTAGTCTGTTTAGTTAAATTTACGATTTGCTCACAATGTTCTATCTCAGGTCTCTTCTTCAATTTAATCTTTGCGAGAAACATCCCCTTGCCTCATTCTTAAACTTAAATCTTTCTAGACATTCTTGCTTGAATCATAGATTACTGCAGAGTCTGAAGTGCTGTTTTGAATCTTCATACAGTAGATTTGTTCTTCCACCTTCTATGAGATTAATTAGGTTTTGTCTTCAACATAGGGACGTTTGTGGAAATAATACTAATATAGCAAATTTAGTCTGTTAGATTTAATTGACTATACTTCTAATATTGATCTTTTGAGGTGCTCCACTCTGACATTATGTTATTGTTCGACTATAGTTTTAAACATGTTCACATGCACCAATCTAATAAAATATAAAACTTATACGAAAAAGGAAGCAATATGGTGTGTGTATTTCTCATATGCGAAAATATAGGTTGCCTATAATCCTAATGCATTACTTGATTTGTTTGGACATTACAACCAATTGACTTTAGATATATTTACTTAATTTTATTATCTCATTTAATGTTCTGTAACTATAATTAAATCCATCTTACGGGTTATTGATTTCCATCAGGACATTGAAGTAAATGGTATACGATTTTGGTGTTAAGCAGTTGGGCACATCCTTGGAGTACGCCATGTTTATGGCTATTCTTGGTGTTCGAGTACTTTACTTTGGAGACTATTCTGTGAAGAAGATTGTCATCTTTTGTTACTGCGAGATCTATGATTCTCACCATGTTAACTCTTAGAAAAGGGCAAAAACCATTAGGAGGTGATTTGAAAAGACCCCGAAGTCGGTGGCGTCGGCGGTTTTACGGTAGCGTTCACTTATCGGATAATGGCATGATGATCTCCATGTCTTTTGCGACTATCCACGGAAAATATCTCCCGGAGAGGATTACTATTATACGATTGGTGCCTTTGGTGTATTGAAGCATAAATTTAAAAGCGGATATTTGAGGAGTGTGGAGTCATTGCGGATGAAGAATCGAGGTCTAGCTTTTCATGTCCATGAGCGGTTGTGGTGAAGTATGAGTCGGAGAAGCATATTTCATTGCTTTGGAGATCGAGATCCTAATGGCGACATGGTTTTGACTCTGTTATCATCATCCTCCTCACCTCATATCGCCTCACGTGGATGAAGTGGTGGTGAAGGTAGTGGTTGCGATGAAGATAGCATTAGCATGCTTATGTGTCAATCCCAAATCTCGGCCAACTATATAGCAGTTGACGAGCACTCTCAATGCAAGACCTGCTATCGAAACGTTTTCCATGATTACATTAGGTGGCTTGCTTGGTCATGAGCAAAGCTAGGCGATGGTCCTTCTCCATGTGTATTTTTTTTTTATCATCCAGAATGATTGATTTTATTTAGGCGAATCTTTTTCTTTGTGTCTCGGTTATAATTGACGATAAATTGAGTAGTGATGCAGCATCTATGACTATGTCTCTACTTGAGGCTTGATCATCTTTTCGATATGCTCTGTTTTTGGGAGAGAGATCGGATAGCTGTAGTTGCTGGAAATGAAGTGGGCCATTCTTGTGTCTACATGTCCTATAAAGGGGAAAACCCTCTTGGTATACCATAATGCATTGTGCTTTTATTTTGGTTGCTAGTTTTTTCCTTCCATTTTTCGACGTGGGCTTTTTATTTGTTTGTTTTGTTTTTTGGTCATGTTCTGGTGATAGTTTGGTATGGAGATTCATCCGACATACTCGAGGCATTATTTGCTTTGCCATACTTTGATGAGATTGATCCTTCAACCATTAATGTCCTTTTGGTGACACAATATGTTCTTTTTCCTTGTTGAATATTGTAATGTTATTTGTTTTTATAACTTAGTAATCTGCTGAATTGAGAAATGAAGTATAGAGAATATCATTATTGTTTTTGATATTGTAATCTAGGTATAGTCTTTTTCTATTTGCATGTGTTAATAATAGTGGCCTTAGTGGATTTTCAAGACAACTATTTGAAATGTGGTGCCTTTCACGACAGAAAAATGCATGTGTTATACACGGGTATGTCGTGGAAGGCGTTGGCAAAAACCATCCAATGAACGAGGAAATTACTGCAATGAGATGGTCTTCTGCTCCCCTCAACATCGGGTCCACTACATATCTTTCTCGGCTCATCTGCAGTTTTGCACGAGACAAGTGTCGTTCTGGAAAGGCTCATGCACCTAACATCATTCTCTTGTCCATGGAAGCCAATGAGATGGGAGGCTCAGACGAAACATCACCGGTTTTCTTGGCCCTTGTACCAAATTATTTCCCCCAGAGCGTCGGTCGGTTGAGATGTATTTCAACTCGAGAAAATGCTTAAAAACCATTGGGAGGTGGGCTGACCCACGAGAAGTTGGTGAAGCGTAGTGGTTTTCTTACAGTAAAAAGCGTTCACTTATCGGATAATGGCGCCCATTAGTCTCC
The DNA here is from genome assembly GCA_016808115.1 of Tetrastigma voinierianum. Taxonomy (NCBI): domain Eukaryota; kingdom Viridiplantae; phylum Streptophyta; class Magnoliopsida; order Vitales; family Vitaceae; genus Tetrastigma; species Tetrastigma voinierianum. Next base: position 36,171 of record JAEQBH010008707.1, read on the forward strand.
ATGCCTTCTACCATGACTATCCAGAGGTTACTATTTAACTACGGTGAATTGCCTTTGGTGTATTGAAGCATAGGCTGACGGATATTTGAGTGTGAGTCATTGCCATATGAAGAATCGAGGTCGGCTTTTCGTGTCCATGAATGGTTGACAGTGAAGTATGAGTCAGAGAAGCATATTTCATTGCTGGAGACCATATCCCGTGCTGACATGGGTTACGACTCTGTTGTAGCTCAGTTTAAACATCCAGCGTGAGATCCCCAAAGGTAGCGATTGAATCGAGGAAGAGGCTACAAAAACTGAAGAAGAAAACAATAAGAAAGCAGAAAAGGTTCTCCACGCACTTCTTGTTTCTCTGTTTGGAGAGAATGGGAAACCGGTGATAAGTGTAGATGGAAATGCATCTTGATAAACAGAGTGGGAATGTTGAGGCTAGCCTTGAAGGCCTTAAGGGAAGGAATTTGAGTAGCATTCAATGAGATCAAAATCTGTGAAGCCAATCCCTCTATCACGTAATCTTAGCTCCTTCCCTCTGGTTTTCTATGTATTTCTGACTTCTTCTTGATCGGTCCCGAATTGTGAGGTTGAAGTTCTATATCGATCAATATTCTTAGTCGATTGTAATTAAGCTTGCTTAGTTTAGGAAAATATTCAACATTGATTTCTTTCTTGTACCTTATATGTGGTAACACTCAAGAGATTTTCCTGTTCTGATTTTCTCGTTTTGGCTGAGCTTCACAAATGCATTATATTGTTGAACAGATTTTCCTCTAGGAAAATATTCTGAATGTTTTATTAGTGAAGCATGTGAACAATATTGTTGTTTTCCTGGGTTGTGTTTTATTGTTTGATGCTAATGCTAGATCTGGTGATGAGTGTATTCTGCTTTTAAGATGAGTGTATTCTTTTCAAATGGCAAATTTGGCATCTGTTACTTCTATTCAAAATTGTAATAAAAAAAATAATTGTTAGTTTCTTTTCTATGAAAGTATTAATTCTAAACTGATATATTATGCAAAAATTAAAGGTTGATTAATTTAAGAAAAGGACAACTATATTAATTGTCATCTATTATTTGTGATGGTTGTTGCGTTCTATTCGAGATAATTATGTAGCAGCTGTTAGTATTGATGGGTTTCATAACTTTCATTTACTCCAGCATTCCATTTTTATGAACAAGTTTAGAGCGAGATGATTTAAATTATGTGTAGGAGATATTTTTATCTTTTGGTGGATCAATTCTGATGGATGAGTTGATTCATCATAAATTAATGTCTTAATTTAAATATTTATATATAATAACCGGGAGTGAAGGGGCCACCAGGGCTGTCTCGAATAATGTGGGAAGGGTGAGCGAGGGGTGTCGGTGCTGTAAGAATAAGAGTGATCGAGATGTCAAGCTTTCGGGTCCTTGTAATAATAGAATAGTACAACGTTGTAATACAACATGGAAAAAAAAACGAGAAGGGAGGAAAAAAGAAAATGAAGAGGAAAAGGAAAAAGAGGTAAAAAGAGAAGGAAGATAATTATAATTAGGATTAGAGTTGGGATTAAAATTCAATAAAAAGGTCGATATGAGGCTTTGTTTTGGAAAGTATTTTGATTTTAGAACACAAATATTTTAAACATATTTTCTATGTTTTTTAACATCTGGAGTTTTAAAAATTTTTTGGTAATAATTTATTTTTAATCCTTTTTATATTTATATAATTATTTTTAAATAACTTTAAAAAAATGAGCTTGAAAAATAAGCTGAAATATGTGTATCCATATTTTCTAGTTCTCGTGTTTATGAAATTGTGATAATAAAAAAAAAATAATTTTTTGTCCTTAAAAATATAAAATAATGTATTTTTAGATAATTTTTTGATTTATTTTTAATTGTCTTCTCTTGTTTCATAATTGTTTTAAAGAATGATTATATAGATATGAAATAATTAAAACTAAAATAGTACATATACACAAAAATTTTATTTTAAAATATTTTTAAGAATAAAGAAGATAAGGTGCACAAATGCCGACTTTTGATTTTGCATATTAACTTTTTTTTTTTAGTTTAAAATACTCTCGTGTTTACTTTTGTAGCTCAACCATACCCTTGCTAAGGTCCAAAATCTTTGTGAAGCCAATCCCTATCTGTATCTTGCTTTCCTTCCCCAGGTTTTCTCTAGATTTTCTACTTCTTCCTAATAAATTCTGGGTTTGAGGTTGAAGTTCTATATCAATCAGCTTCTTAGTCAACATAATTAGTTTGTTTCTTTAATGAAGCTTCATATAATCTTGCTTGTTGCTTCAGTCCTATCTAAGATTTTTGTGTGTTTGTATTCTTTCAAATTGTAATTGGAGCAGTCAAATGGCAACTTTGCCATGTGTCAACCAATTTTGGAGTGCTTCAATGATGTTTCCAAAATAGTTTTCTAAATCATTTTTGGGAACAACTCCTAAATATTTGAAATAATAAAAAAAAACTACTAAATTTAAATAAAAAATAAAAATTTAAAAATTAAGTCTACAAATTATTAGTCTACAAAAAGTCTAATCGATGATATAGAGTGCAAATGGCATCATTCTGAATCCTATTGCTCCAAAAAATCACCTTGATTTTATGTATTTATTTTAAATGAATTGTCGTAGTATCTTCAAACAAATTATTAAAAAAAAAAAATTATTTTCAATTAATTTGGACAATAATAGCCTAATATTAAAATATTGGAAAATAAGATATCTTAGAGATCTGGTAAGTATTTTATGTGTGCAAATATTGATTCATCGAAGCTAGCTCCTTGAGTTGGAGTAGTTATTTGGATTCACGAGAATGCTAATAATGTGAATATTTAGTCAAGATTTTCATTACAAATAATGGTAAAATTTAATCTTTTAGTAAATTTCTTATCAAATTGATAGATATATAATCAATTTTAATATATTTTGATCATATCTATCTCACTTCAATTTGGATCACTTGTAAGCCACATTATTGTCTCTCTTTATATATTTGTAAGATATTTAGTACTACAATTTAAGGAATGGAGGCCCATCTATAATGCCTTCACCTACATCAAATAAGATATTGACATGGGTGACTAATATGAATTTGAATGCTTGAGTCGAAGATTTCTTGATAACACATGATGAATTTTCTACCCTATTGAAATTGAAGTGTATGTAATTGAAGTCATAAATTAAAGTTTTAAAGATGTTTTGGAATTGAGTAGAAGACTTTAAAATAAGATTAATTAGGAGGATTTTTTTTTTTTTTTGTCTTAGAAAAGAGTTAATAATATCTATCAAGTTAGGCAAAGACTTTAAAACCGATTAAGCACAAGTATTTATTTCAATTGTTTTTCATAATTTGGAAGTTGTGATACCTATAAAAACCATAGATTCTATCAAAGTCATAACGCATGTAAATTATCGACAAGTTTTTTAAATATGATTTGGAATTTAGAAAAGACTTTTTTTTTGAAAAAAAAAATTGAGCAAAGACTTAAAATGGGTCAAATGGAATGAATTATTTTGTTTTTCTATTAAGAGGGTAACACTTATCAAATTGAGCAGACTAATTTAAAGCTAGTCAAACATGAGTAATTTAGCTAGAAGGTTTTTTTTGGCCTATAGGATCCCTTTCCTTTCCTTTTTTTTCCTCGGTTTTTTTTTTTTTTTTTTTTTTTTTTTTTGTGTAACTTGGGATGTACGGTTCAATATAAGGGAAAGTAGGAATTATATCAGATCAAGAATGAGGGAAATCGGAATTGGGTGGAGCAGAAAATAGGTTGTGAATGGAATTAGGGTGGAGACGAATTTAGGTTGAATTGATGAAAGTGGTGACTACTAGGTTGAGTTCGAGGAAAAAATTGGTAAAGATAAACCAAACCAAAAATATAACTTGTTGCTCTAATACCAAATGTCTGAACCACGCCTGACATGTGATGAGACTGTGATCAAATTAATCTTGAAGCGCATTAGTCTTCGGCTTGGATGGATGACCTCGACACTTCGTTTATAGAGCTACAAGAACCTTGGTATAAGAGGATGTCACAATTAGTGATGGAGATCAGATTGATAAGTCTTTGATGAGCATACGAAATCACTTAGTAAATTCGAAAGTTATTTCAACAACCAAGAAAAATTTAACTCTCAAATTTATAAATTGTAATGTAAAGAATTCAAGGATAATCGCCTATAAATAGGCCCCGAAAAATATGAAGAACAAACAAAATTAAATACAAAGGAAAGCAAATATTCGAGCCAAAACTAGAAGGAAGGTAACTTATTCTCTAAACTACACACACTCTAAACATCCACAAAGAAAAAGAAACTAGATAATTTAGGACAAGACTTGGTAAGTAAACCACAAAATTAGCAATAAATTAGCGACAAATCAATCACAAATCAACACAAATCAGAAACAAATCAGCAAATTAGCAACAAATGTAGGCAGGATTGTGCAAATTACCAAGTCAAAAACGCCCTAGCTCTTGGCCTCAGTCCGTTACTTTGATGGCGTGGACCATCTTTGTTTTTCTTTATATTTGAACACGTGAACCTCTTCCACTTGTGCATCTCGGATTAAAACGTTAAGGGTTTTTTTGAATCTCTTAACTCTAGCTCTTGTCATCGGATCAAGTGAGATTTTAAGCAGATTTGCACTCCATTCCCTAGTCTTGCCTCCATCATATGGTACATGCCTCGACAAGAATCGTTGACTCATTAAACAAAAAGACAAATTTAGTAAATGTTTTCCACCTATTATTTGTGGTGGTGGTTGTGTTACTTCTATACATTCAAGTGCACATGCGCAGCATTGATGAATTTATTTATTTCCTTTTATCATTTTTTTCATTTCCTAATAACTATTCACATATCCAAGTCTAAGGTAAGAGATAGTTTAAATTATATATAGAAGATATTGTTATCATTCGACCATGCATGAATGATGTAGTTTTAAAATAAGTTTTTTATCTATAATGATTTTTTTAATCATTCTCCATATTTACATAACTATTTAGTTTAAAAACAATTATGAAATAAGTAAAAGATAGTGAAATTATTAAATTGTATTTTCTTTTTAAGAATAGAAAATGATTTTCTTTTAAATAAAAATATGATATTTTGAGATGATATCTTTTAGTAGTTTTTACTAATTTTCCTATGCCATTCTAAAAAATAATGATACAAATAAGAATAATGATTAAAACTAGAATATCACATATTAAAGTTACGCGTAAAACATATTTAAAAATATAAAAACAAATTAATTTTTTTTAGGTAAATGTATAGATATTTCTATTTAGGAACCTAAAATATATCAACAAAATATCATAGAATGGTTAATTAAAAAGTATTCTCAGTTATCTTTTCTAGAACCGTTTTGGAAAATGGTTACGAAATAGTGCCTTAATCTTCCTATTTTCATTTGCTTTAAATAAATATTAAGTAGGTGCTAATGAAAATACATTGTTATGTTTTTTTTAATTTCTATTCACTTTGAAAAGTGTTATTTAAAATAATTTTGAAAGATAATTTTAAAAAATTATTCTTTAATATATTTTTTTTAAAAACAAAGTGAACCTGATATAATTTTAATATATTTTCTACATTTTAAAATATGGTTTAAAATAGTTTTTTGATAATACTTGACATTCCTTTAATTTGTATAATTATTTTTAAAATAACATTAAAAAGTGAACAAACCCAAAAATAACTAAAACTTGTTAAGTGAGAAAACATGGTACTATATTTTGAGTCATATTTTCTTTCCCGGATAACATCTTTTATTTATTTTGAGTTGTTTTCTCCTATATCTTAAATTGTTATAAAAATAATTATACAAATAAGAAAAAAATATTACGAAAGCTAAAATACAATATATATATATATATATATATATATATATATATATATATATATATATATATATATATATATATCTCCTATATATATATATATATATATATATATATATAATTTTAAAATATATTTAACAATAAAGAAGACAAGGTAAAAACATTTCACATTCCCAAACAAATATTTGTTATAGAAAACATTATAAAATAATTTTTAAATTAGTTATCGAGTGGACCCTCTCTCTATACATATATATAGAGGGAAGAGAAAATAGTATGTTAAAAAACAAATATATCGATGATCAGCCATATTTTTTACAATGTAGGTTGTCTTGAATCATTTTTAAAGAGTTAGGAAAGGTTGGCAAAAGTTCATACCAAAAGTTTGATTAATTTACCCTATATTATCTCTCTCATTTTTCATAGTAAATTTTTTCTTTCTTTTGATATTTTGGACAAGCAAACATAAGATCGTTGACTTCCTGCTAGGCAAAAGCTATAAAAGAAGTCGGGCATAGGTAATTATTTTGGTTGGTTTTGTACTAGAAGGTTGTTGAGTTGATAATAAATTTAAATTTATTATTTGGCAGCAATTGGACAGATTTGGCCAATGCACTAAACATATGTCGGATCCTCAAGAATGACATGACTTTTTCTTTTCTTCCAAATTTCTTTGAGATATATATATATATATTTCTTTTTTTTTCTTTTATATCAATAAGTCATATATCTATTTCTTTGAGATAAATTATTATAAATTTTTTAATAGTTAATATTTTAATAATAAAACATGTGTTTGCTTCTCTATGCTTGCATTGAATTTCATATTTATTAATTTTTGAAAAATAGATTAAGTTGTTATATATATATATATATATATATATATATATATATATATATATATATATATATATATATATATATATATATATATATATATATATATATAACAATATGTACAACTAGTGTTTATAAAAATGGACTTCTTGTATCAACATTGAGCCCTCACTTAAATAGAATTGTAGTCCTTAATTTTAAACATGTTCTATTTGAAAGAGCATGGAGCAAAGGGAGTGAAAAAGGAATATTTTTAATTATTTCCTATGTAATTGCAATAGTCTATTTTAATTAAAAAATAAAAGTAATATTTTAAATTATTTGCTATGTAATTGGTAGATTGTTTAATTTTATAAAAAATAAGACTATTTTGATAAAGAAAATAAAAAAGTATGAAGTTGATATTACCTATTTTCAATTCCATTAATTGTAGTGGAATGAGATAGTTAGATATTACACACCAACTAATGGGAATGCCAAATGTATCACACTTAAGTTTTATAAATAAGTGTTGCATCTTCTCCTCATAGTACACCTTTGTAATAAGCTTCATCTCTACCAACTCAATAATGGCCCATGAATATCTTTCATCTTCTCCTTACTCTCTCGACTCATACGTCACTCCTTGTTTTTCATATTTCTTCTTTCCCTTTGTCTTCAATATCATCCTTCCATGTCATTTCCACTTTTTGCCTCTTGCACCTACCATTGCTATTTCAAAAAGTTGAACAAGATCAGAAGCACTCAGCTCTTCTAGCATGGAAGGTCGGCGCGATAATCAAACCCATTTATTCTCATACTTGGTTTGGGCCAACGATTCTTGCCATCATTGGTTTGGTGGCTTGTCATAGGTCAGGAAGTGTCTCCGATTTAAACCTTCAAAATTGTGGATTGAGAGGTACACTCCAAAATCTCAATTTTTCATCTCTCCCTAACCTCCTTACTCTTAATTTGTCTAACAATTCCCTCCATGGAACCATTCCAACCAATGACCAGGTAATATTTCAAACTAATCCCACAATTCTTGATTTTGGTTCTAATCATTTCACTTGGTGTAATACGAACAATAGGTTTTAACATCAGCTTTCTATCTTTGGCTTCTAATAATTTTAGAGGTCAATTCTTCCTTTTATAGGGAATTTGAAAAACTTAACAATTTGCATCTTTGAGAATGAGCTTTTGGTTCCATTCCTCGAGGTGGATTGTTAAGATCTCTTAATCATCTTAAGTTAGAAATTAACAATCTCCTTTGGTCAATCCCCATTCCATAAGTAACTTGAGGAATTTAACCATATTGTGCCTTCATACGAGCGAACTATCAGGTCAATTCCGCAAGAAATCATTAAAATCTCTTAATGATGTCTTGTTAGAATTAACAATCTCGTGATTAATCCCTCCTTCCATTGGTAACTTGAAGAATTTAACCACATTGATCCTTCATACGAACAAACTATCTGGTTCCATTCCTCAAGAAATTGGATTGTTAAGATCTCTTAATTATCTTGGTTATCATTTAACAATCTCTGGTCAATCCTCCTTCCATAGGTAACTTGAGAATTTAACCACATTGTATCTTGATCTGAACAAACTATAAAGTTCCATTCCTCGAAATTGGATTGTTAAAGATTTCTTAATGATCTTGCTTTGTCAATTAATAATCACGGTCTAATCCCTCCTTCCATAGGTAGCAGGAATTTAACCACATTGTATCTTCCTTACGAACAAACTATCTGGGTTCCATTCCTCGAAATTGGATTGTTAAGATCTCTTAATGATCTTCAATTCAATCGAACTAATGAAATCTCCTTTGGTCCAATCCCTCCTTCCATAGGTAACGAGGAATTTAACCACATTGTATCATATACGAACAAACTATTTGGTTCTATTCCTCCAAGAAGTGGATATTAAGATCTCTTAATGATCTTGAATTGTCAATAACAATCTCAACTGGTCCAATCCATAAGCCTGCCAGGCTTGAGGAATTTAACCACATTGTATCTTCCTTGAACAAACTATCTGGTTCATTCCTCAAGAAGTGGATTATTAAGATCTCTTAATGATCTTCAATTGTCAACTAACAATCTCACTGGTCAATCCCTCCTTCCATAGGTAACTTGGCGGAATTTAACCATTGTATCTTCATCTGAATAACTATAAGGTTACATTCCTCGATAAATTGGATTGTTAAGATCTATTAATGATCTTGAATTGTCAATAACAATCTCCTTTGGTCAATCCACTCCTTCCATAGGTAGCAGGAATTTAACCACATTTGTCTTCACATACGAACAAACCTCTGGTTCCATTACTTTCGAGAAATTGCAGTTGTTAAGATCTCTTAATGATCTTCAATTGTCAACTAACAATCTCATTGGTCCAATCCCTCCTTCCATAGGTAACTTGACGAATTTAACCACATTGTATCTTCATACGAACAAACTATCTGGTTCTATTCCTCAAGAAATTGGATTGTTAAGATCTCTTAATGATCTTGAATTGTCAACTAACAATCTCCTTTAGTCCCGATCCCTCATTCCATAGGTAACTTGAGGAATTTAATCACATTGTATCTTCATACGAACAAACTATCTGGTTCCATTCCTCAAGAAATTGGATTGTTAAGATCTCTTAATGATCTTCGATTGTCATTTAACAATCTCAACGGTTCAATACCAGCTTCCATAGGAAACTTGTCCAGCTTAACCTCTTTGGGCCTTGATCATAACAAACTCAGTGGTGCCCTTCCTCTGGAAATGAATAAAATCACTCATTTGAAAGAGTTGCAATTGTATGAAAATAACTTCATTGGCCAACTACCAGACGAGATTTGCGTTGGTAGAGCACTTGTAAATTTTACAGCCCATGGGAACCATTTCACGGGTCCTATACCAAAAAGCTTGAAAAATTGCACTAGCTTATTCGAGTTCGACTTGAAAGAAACCAACTTCAGGAGACATAGAAAGTTTTGGTGTATACCCAAACACGAATTATATCGATCTAAGCGGTAACAATTTTTATAGCGAGCTTTCGAGAAATGGGACGATTGCACAACCTAACACACTTCAACATCTCCAACAACAATATTTACGGCGCCATCTGCCTCGACAGAGCCACTCAATAACAACGACTTGATCTTTCCTCGAACCATTTTGAGGCGGGGAAGATCCCAAAAGGAGTGGTATGTTGCCCTTATTGTTCGATTTGTTCTTGACTAACAGCGATCTTTTCGGGGAAGCATTCCTTTGAAGTGGGAAGATTAGCCGATCTTCGACGCGATCGGCATCGAGCGACTTAGCGATTGAATTCCCGAAAAAATGGGAACTTCTTTGAAATTATCGTCAGCGAACCCGGGTGGGAATGGGTTATGGATAGCATTCGGCCGAGAGTGGAAAGATGCATCGTCTTGGGAGTCTTGATCTTAGTCAAAATATGTTGGCGGAGAGATTCCATCATTTGCTTGGAGAGTTACGGTGCACAGGGCGTTAGTCTCTCCCATAGCCGACTTTGGCACCATCCCACACACTTTTGATGATCTGATTAATGACATCACAGCGTATATCCTACAACCCGGTTGGAAGGTCCTCTCTCCCCAACATCAAAGCCTTCGCTCCATTTGAGGCATTTAGAAATAATAAAGGTCTACGTGGTAATAATGTCACTCATCTCGAGCCGTGTAGTCAGAAGGCCACGAAGTTTAATCTGATCATACTACTCCTCATTGAGCACTCTATTGTTCTTATTCGGCTTTTATTGTTGGAATTTATTTTCTTGTCAAGTCTGAGAAGAAAACAACCAAATCTACATAAACCGCCGATGTCAAAGATCTATTCACAATATTGGACATGATGGGAAATTGTTGTATGAGCACATCATACGAGAGGCTGACAATTTGAGTTCAAATGTTGTATTAGTATGGAGGATATGGCGCATTTACAAGTAGATTTGCCAAATGGTCGGGTTGTTGCGGTGAAAAAGCTTCACTACTCATCAGATCAAGATGGTGGAGATATGGCTGATTTGAAGGCTTTCAAAAGCGAGATTCATGTTCTAACGGAATGAGGATGCTTAATATTGTCAAGCTTTATGGCTTGAGTTCATTTCTTGAGAAATCATTTTTAATTTATGAGTTTATAGAAGGGAGCTTGAGAAAGCATTCTAACAGCGAAGAAACAACGAGAAAAACTTGATTGGATTGTGAGGCTAAACATTGCAATGGAAGGGGTGGCTAAAGCTTTTATCTTATATGCACCATGATTGCTCACCTCAGTAATTTGCTTCGAGACATAACGACAGCAATGTTACATTGTTGGGTCGAATATGAAGCTCATGTCTCCGACCGGCCTGACTAGGCTTATAAAGCGGACTCATCTAATAGTGGACTTCATTTGCAGGAACTTTTGGTTCTCACGCTCCGGTACCATTTTCTTAGATTAGGGCGTTAGTTATCATTGCATTTCATGGCGAGGAAGCGAGCATGATGTAATCTTCTTAATTTGCAGAACTTGCTTACAAGATGAAGGTGGATAATAAAACGGATGTTTATAGCTTTGGGGTTGTAACAATGTAGGTAATTATGGGAAGGCATCCTGGTGAACTCATCTCATCATGCTGTTTATCATGACCTCCTCCTCATCCTCATGCCATTCTTGGTATTTGTGACCATTAATTTGTTGAATGATGTTATGGACCGCGCCCCTCACCTCACAATGGATGAAATTAGGTGACTGAAAGTAGTGTTGGTGAAGATAACTAGCATGCTTATGTACCAATCCCCAATCTCGACCGCTATACAACAGATTGAAGAACACTCTGTCTGAGGGCCGCCTTATCGAGCTTAGTTTTCCATGATTACATTGGGTGAACTGCTTGGTCATGGAGGCAAAACTAACTGACGGTCCTCACTTCTCCATGTGTATTTTTGTTTTATCATCCAGAATGATTGATTTTATTTAAACGAAAATCTCTTTTTCTTTGTCTCTCAGTTTATAATTGACCAATAAATTGGTTTGTGATGCGACTACGACTATCTCTACTTCGAGGCTTGATCGTCTTCGGTCTGCTCTGTGAGGAGATCGGATACCTCTGGGTGCTGGAAATGAAGTGGGTCGTTCCTGTCTACATAATATATAAAAGGGAAAACCATGCTGATATATAATGCATTGTGCTTTTATTTTGGTTGCTAATTTTTTCCTTCCATTTTCAACATTTAGGTTTTTAATTTTGTTTGTTTTGTTTTGGTCATGTTCTTTGGTGATAGTTTGGCTGTAGATTCATCGGTATACTCGGGCATAACTGCTTTGCCATGCTGATGAGATTGATGCTTCAACCATTGATATCCTTTTGGTGACGATGCTGATTCTTTTCCTTGTTGAATATTGTAATGTTATTTGTTTTATAACAATGTCTGCGGGTGAGAAATGAAGTTTAGAGAATATCATTATTGTTTTGATATTGTAATCTGAGCCTCTGGTCATTTTTCTGCAATTTTTTTATTTTTATTTTTGAAACAATGGAATGAATTGTTCCTGAATGGTCTACTGAGAAAAATGACAAAAATAACTATTGCTAAAGCATATAAAGATTTGACTGGAAACAGCTAGAGAACTTCATCTGTATCTTCTCTTATCAATGTGCGGATTGCTGTGACGGTCATGGGCGAAAGGCGACGGTCCTCACTTCTCCAAGTGTATTTTTGTTTTATCATCCAGAATGATTGATTTTATTAAGACAAATATCTCTTTTTCTTTGTCTCTCAGTTTATAATTGACCCATAAATTGGTTGTGATGCGACTACGACTATATCTCTACTTACGAGCAGTCATCTTTGATCTGCTCTGTTTAAGAGAGATCGGGTTCCATTGGTGACACGATTATGTTTCTTTTTCATTGTTGAATATTGTAATGTTATTTGTTTTTATAACTTAGTAATCTATTTGAATTAGAAGAGTAAGTTTAGAGAATATCATTATTGTTTGATCTTTGTAATCACGGGTATTGTCATTTGATGTGTAAGCATTGTTATGAGACCGCTCCACGATTAGAGGTTTCTGCATTCTAGGATGATGCGAGGTTAATGTACCCTAACCCTTTGCATCTCTGTATAAAGTGTCCTACTCACACTTGAACATGTACTTTATTACTTGAGGCACGAGGAGGCTACATTAATCAAATCTATCGGCAAATTCTTTGGAAAAGCCCGATCGTTCACACTTCTTTGATTATGTTGAAGTTCCATTGCTTTCCTCAGCATTGTTTTCTTCTCAGTGAATAGGTTTATGTTAATCACATACTTATCTCTAACCAGTGCTCTTAGCTGTGGTATGTTGCAACATATGCTCTTAACGATCATTTTATTCAGTATCTTGCATGTCTGTCTTGTCAATGAACTTTTGTCAATTTTGAAACTTTTTAGAACTTTCATCTTCAGTTTTCCTTTTTTATTATCTGCACTCTACTTTCTCATATAAAATTGCCTTTATTCTTTTGATGTTGCTCTCACTCGCAGCATAATATATTTTTATTTCTGTCTGACTTTCATGGATCATCTTGCATCTCTTCCTCTTTCACGAGGAAAGTCGACAATTTATTTAATTAAAATTTGTAATTACTTTGATATAAATTATAGCTAAAATATTTGAATTTTCATTAGACCCATCAAGGGCCAATTTTATGGCCTTTACTTGCAACAAAGGCTATCTACAAGTTGCTTTTGTCTAATTATGTGAAAATGAGCAAAGTTTGATTGAAGATATGTTGTATGATAGACAAGACATTCTTAAGCTCCATGTGGATAAGATTGAGGTAGGTTGCTTTGTTTTTTTGATGTATGTTTTATTCTCACTTTTTAGAGAGTGTTAGTAATAGTTTCATCTAATTTTCTCTCATTGTCTGAGGCCCGATTTTGAAGCTAATCTAGTAATCAGTTTCTTGATTGGTTGTAAGGGACTTAGATTTGGTCTTCAATCTTTTATTTTCTGGTTCTAAATTTTTGTCAATGTTATCTTTAAAGTTTCAATGAGTACCTTATTCCATGGAAAATTGGATTTGGAGCAATGAAACGATATATATCTTCAAGGCTAACACGTTCGTCCTTCTCTTGTACTTCCTTTTTTGAAGGCCTGAAATAGTCCATGTATCACAGATTAGCTTAGATACACAATTTAGTTAAATTTGCGAGTTTGCTCTAATGTTCTATCTCGGTCTCTTGTCAAAAGTGTCTATTGAAACATCCACTACCTCATTCTTTAAGCTTAAATCTTCCACCATAGACATTTCTTACAAGATCATAGTTCTACCCAGTGCAAAATTCTGTTTTAGATCTTCATCACAGCAAGAATTTGTTCTTCACCTTCTATGAGATTAATTGGGTTTGTCTTCAACATAGGGGCGTTTTGGCAAATATTACTAATACTGCTTAAGAAATTAGTCTATTAAGATTAAATTGACTATACTTCTAATATTGATCTTTTTGGTGCTCCAGCTCACGACACATTATGTTATTGTTCGGCTATAGTTTCAAACATGTTACATAACACGATCTAATAAAATATAAAACTTGCTCTGAAAAAAGGAAGCAATATGGTGTGTGTATTTCTCATTTTGAAAATATAGTTGCTATAATCCTAATGGTACTTGATTTGTTTGGACATTTACAACAATTGACTTTGAATGTGTTCTTAATTTTATTATCTCATTTAATGTTCTGTAACTATAATTAAATCCATCTTATGATTTCATTAGTTTATGGACATTAAGTAAATGGTATATATGATTTTAAGTGTTAAGCGTTGGGCACGCTCTTGTTGCCATGTTTGCAATGATATTATTTAGTGTTCGAAGTACTTTACACTAGAGACTATTTCTGAAGATTGTGCATCTTTACATGCTCTGTGAATCCTACTTGATTCTCCACAGTATTTCAACTCACGAGAAAAATGGCAAAAACCATTAGGAGGCTGGCTGAAAAAGACCCTGAAGTCGGTGAAAGCGTAGTGGTTTTACGGTAAAGCGTTCCTTGTCGGATAATGGCATGATGATCTGTGTCTTCGCGATATCCCCTGAAAATATCTCCCGGAGGATTACTATTGCTACGGTGAATTGCCTTTCTTTTGTATTAGGCATAGAAATTTGAAGCGGTGTTGAGGAGTGTGGGTGTTGCGGATGAAGAATCTGGGGGTCCGACTTTTCGTGTCCATGAGCAGTTGACGATTAAATGTAGTCGGAGAAGCATATTTCATTCTGGAGATCAGGATCCTATTAAGCGACATGGTTTGACTCTGTTGTCATCAATCCTCTAATCCTCATCTCATTCACCGATTCACTATGACCATTGTTTGTTAAATGACGTTATGAATGACGCCCTCACCTCTGTGGATGAAGTCGTTGAAACCCGAGCGTAGTGATTCTTGATGTGAAGATAGCATTAACGTGCTTATGCAATCCCAAATCTCGGCCAACTATACCTTGATTAATGAGAGCACTCTCAATGCAAGGGCCACGCTCTCGAAACCGTTTTCCATGATTACACATTGGGTGAAGCTGCGGTCATGGAGAGCAAAACTAAGCTGATAGTCCTCACTTCTCCATGTGTATTTTTGTTTTATCATCGAATGATTGATTTTATTTAGAGCGAAAATCTTTTTCTTTGTCTCGGTTTATAATTGACCAATAAATTGGTTGTGATCACGACCTATGACTATGTCTCGCCGAGCTTGATCATCGCCCGATCACTCTTGTTTTGGAGAGATGTCGGATAAATTATGAATTTACGGAAATGATGGAGTCATTCTTGTGTCTACATGTCCTATAAAGGGAAAACCATCTTGGTATACCATAATGCATTGTGCTTTTATTTTGGTTGCTAGTTTTTTCCCTTCATTTTTCGACATTGGGTTTTTATTTGTTTTGTTCATTTTGGTCATGTTCTATGGTGATAGTTTGTTGTGGAATTCATCCGACATACTTTCGGAACATGGTGTTCTTTGCCATATTGATGGGGTGAAGTCCTTGACCATTGTGTTGCTTTTGGTGACCACAGTATGTTCTTTTCCTTGTTGAATATTGTAATGTTATTTGTTTTTCTTTCAATGCTCTGCTGAATCCATGAGAAATGAAGTATAGAGAATATCATTATTGTTTTGATATTGTAATCCTAGGTATGATGTTTTTCTATTTGCATGTGTTAATAGTGGCCTTGAGTGGATTGTCAAGACAACTATTTGAAATGTAGTTATACGACAAGAAAAATGCATGTGTTATACTGGGTATGTCGTGGAAGGAGCGTTGGCAAAAACCATCATCAATGGGCCCAAGTAAAATTCTTTAATGAATGGTGCTCTGCACTCCCCTCGACATGCGGGTCCACTACATATCTTTCTCGCTCCATGCGGATTTTTACTGACAATTGCAATCTGAAGGAGCTCATGCCACCTAACATCATTCTTGTCCATGGAGGCCCGTGAGATGGGGAACCAAGCGGAAAACATCACGGTTCTTTGGCCGCAACACAAAATTATTTCCCCGAAAAGCTGTCGATCCGGTTGAGATGTTTTCGACTCGAAAAAACCATTGGGAGGTAAATTTGGAAAGACACAAGTTGTAGTGAAGCTGTCGGTTCACCCCGGTAAAGAAAGCGTTCATATCGAGATAATGGCGCGGTAGTCTCCATGCCTTCGTAGCGCTATCCACGAGAGGGTACTATTGCTTACACTGGTGCCTGCGGTTATTGTCAAACATCACATTGAAGCAAATATTTGAGAGTGTGAGTCATTTGCGGATGAAGAATGCGAGGGTCCGACTTTTACCGTGTCCATGAGCGGTTGGCAGTGGTATGAGTCGGAGAAAAATATTTCATTGCTTGGAGACCGGAATCCTATTAGCAACATGGTTTGACTCTGTTGTGGCTCACGGTTTTTAAACATCAGCCGTGAGATCCCCAAGGTAGCGATTGAATCGAAGGAGCTACAAAAGCGGAAGAAAGCGATAAGAAGCGAGAAAAGGTTCTCCACGCACTTGTTTCTGCATTTGGAGAATGGGAAAGCGGTGATAGTGTGAATGGGAAATGCATCTTGATAAGCGAGTGGGAATGTTGAGGCAGCGAGAAGGCCAGCAGGAAAGGCTGAGAGTAGCATTCAAGCGGATCAAAATCTGTGAAGCCCGATCCCTCTATCGTGTCTTAGCTCCTTCCCTACGGTTTCTATGTATTTATGACTTCTTCTTGATTAATTGGGTGTGAGGTTGAAGTTCTATATCAATCAATATTTCTTAGTCGATTAATAATTGGCACTTAGTTTAGGAAAATATTCAACATGTTTGATTTCTTTCTTGTACCTTATATGTGGTAACACTCGAGATTTTCTGTTACGATTTTCGTTTGGTGAGCCGCCGTGCATTATATTGTTGACGATTTTCCTCTGGAAATATTACGAATGTTTTATTAGTGAAGCATGTGAACAATATTGTTGTTTTCCTGGGTTGTGTTTTATTGTTTGATGCTAATGCTAGATCTAGCGATGAGTGTATTCTGCTTTCAAGATGAGATTTGAGCCTCTTATTAATTTTCTCTGCAACCTAATTTTGAGCAAAATATTGGTTGTTAGGTTCTTCTGTATTGAAGTTATATAACTTTACTTAGTACTTACACTGAAAATATTATCTAAATATATGCATAAAAACGGGGATATCATATGCTACACATAATTGCCTTTTGATTTCCTCTTTCTCTCCTTTCTCTAGAAATTGTACACGTGAGGCTTGACTACTCGGCTACTCGAGTTAGACTTCGTAAATACTCTAATTCCATTGAGGTTAATCGATTGAGCTCCTCAACTAGTTCCACTAGTTTACATTAGGCTACGTCTTCAATTGCGAGCTCTACTATTTTATTAATTGAGTCGAGTTCGAGTATAATTATTTATTAAATTTTTAATTTATTCGAACTTTGTTAAGTCGAGTTCAAGTAGCTCAACTATTTCTCAAGTCGAGTTTCGAACATCCAAAACAAAATCTCGATCAAGTTCGAGTTCGAGTCAAACTTCAAGCTTTGCGGAGAAGCAGTTTGGCTCGTATTATTTATTCATTCGATTAATTGCACCTACCATGACAGCGTGTTTAAAATAGGTGGAGAAATCTGTTTTCATCATTTAGTCAGTGCATAGCTAAGCATTTAAATCAATTTTCATTAATTTTGAAGGACAACTATATTAATTGTCATCTATTGCTTGTGATGGTTGTTGCGTTCTATTCGAGATAATTATGTAGCAGCTGTTAGTATTGATGGGTTTCATAACTTTCATTTACTCCAGCATTGCATTTTTATGTTCAAGTTTAGAGCAAGATGATTTAAATTATGTGTATGAGATATTGTTATCTTTTGGTGGATCAATTCGATGGATGAGTTGATTCATCATAAGTGTCTTAATTTAAATATTTATATATAAATGAGAATTGAAGGGCTTATGAGGCTGTCTCGAATAGTAATGGGAAGGGTGAACAGGGTGTCGGGTACTCGTAAGAATAGAGTGAACTAGATGTCAAGCTCGAGTCCTTGTAAGAATAGAGTGAACTAGATGTCAAGCTCGAGTCCTTGTAATAATAGAATAGTACAACGTTGTAATACAACATGGAAAAAAAATAGAAGGGAGGAAAAAGAAAATAGAATGGAGGAAAAAGGAAAGAGAGGTAAAGAGAAGGAAAATAATCATAATTAGGATTAAAATTTAATAAAACTATTCGATGAGGCTTTGTTTGGAAAGTATTTTGATTTAGGGAACTTTGAAATATTTTAAACATATTTTCTCGTTTTTTAAAATACGGTTTTAAATTTTTGAAATAATTTATTTTTAATCCTTTTTTTATATTTTATATAATTATTTTTTTAAATAACTTTAAAATGAAAACGCCAAAATAACTAAAATAATATCATATTTTCCTAGTTCTCTTTGTTTGTAAATTGTGATAATAAAAAAATAAATTTGTCCTTGAAATATAAAATAATGTATTTTTAGATAATTTTGATTTATTTTAATTGTCTTCTCTTGTTTCCTTAATGTTTTTAAAGAATGATTATATAGATATGAGAAATAATTAAAACTAAAATATTACATATGCACAAAATTTTATTTTTAAAATAATATTTTTAGAATAAAGGAAGAAGGTGCATAAATGCGACTTTTGATTTTGCATATTAACTATTTTTGGTTCCAAAATACTCCCGATGTTTACTTTTGTAGCTCAACCATACCCTTGCCGTTACTTAATTACACAAATGGACAAACGAGTTTTTAATTATCTGAATTTTAGACTTCTTCCTAATTATTTCTTAGTCAACATAATTAGTTTGCTTCTTTAAGGAAAATATTGGATTTGATCAACTTTGAGTTCCAATTTGGATGTATTCCATCATCTTTGTTTCTTGTACACTTGGTAAAGCAAGAGATTTTCCTGTTATAGGTTATGCGATTTGTGTAGCTTCATAAATGCATTCACGGTTGAGAGCGATTATTTTCCCATAAATTATGACTATCAATGCATAACCTGGAATGTTTTTATTAGTGAAGCATATAAACAATATTTTTGTTTTCCTGGTTGTGTTTTATTATTTGATGCTAATGCTAGATCTGGTGAGGGATAAGATACACAAATGTCTATGATGTTTGGCCATATGTCTGATGATTTCAAAAGTATTTCATAAAGGTTCAACAAACTTTAGATACTATCTCAATAAACATTGGGTATTAATGTATGTGTTAGGTATGACCTCGAAAAGCCGAAGTACATTCTTAAAAAGCATCTTTGGCTCACTTCCAACATAAGTAAGGTAGAGCAAGGTTTGCATCAGAGATCTCCATGGTTTAAGACGACTTTCCACCACTTCTAAGTGCCTCGACATGGGAGGCGGGCTGCTGAACTTTAAATGCAGCCACGGTTTTGATGCAAAAATAATCGTTCAAGAAGTCGACAATTGGATAAAAGAAGTTCAATTCCTTCATAACCCACATCCACAGCCTTCAGTGATAAAGATTTGAGGTTTAAACCCAGCAAACACCTCAGGGTTATGTGAGCCTTTGAACTTACAATAATTGACATGGAAACGTATAGTTTGACTGATTATTATCATTACCTAACAAGTTGAGCTCAAATGTATGAACTCTATTTGACAGTGCAAACTCAACCCATCTATCAATATCAGATCTATGTTTGTTCCTCAAATCAAAATTAACTCTAAATTCCTGTATGTTTGGGCCTTTATATTGTTCCAACTTTTGATGACCCATTAACAAAATTAGTCTTCCTATGTTCTCATTGCATCAAAATTGAGAAGCGAAATACAAGTCAAAAGCGTACCTCCATCTCTTTGAAAGAACCTTTGAAGTTAAATCTGGCTTCCCCTTAGGGCTAACCGAGATAGCATTAAAACAAGAATTTTGTCCGGAAAATCGCTGATCCGATCTTCCGCGTAATCATATATGCCCTAATAAGATTATAAAAACGCTAAATAAATTAATCTAATCGATAGATTTGTATTATATTGCTGAAATTATGAAATCGCAAGTACCTCCTCTATCTTTGTTTGTGTAAGTCGCGTCTTCTTCCTCATGCGATTGATTGTGAGTTTCATCGTATAAACTGCAATCAAAACGAGCAGAAATTATTTTGGCAGATTTCAGAAGAATAGAAGAGGGATGCTTAGTTTAAAAGGGGCAAAAAAAGTACAAATTTGTCCTATTTTCTTAAACCAAAAAAGAATGATATTTTTACATAATTTTGATGATTTATCCTTCCTTTACCATCATGTAAACCTGAACTTAACCTGTTTCGAGTTTTGTAAATATAACTTAACGATGGTTAATTCCAGCATGTATAAGTTGTGTTAAAAATCCGGACTTGTACCTAAGTTTATTTAAATGTTAACAACGATTGTTAAGTCTAATATATATAGAAATTTGTTATATTTATAATATTTTTGGGTTTTTAGCACATTAAATTGGTAAATTGTCAAAGTGTGAATATTTTAAGGTTCTAAAAGTAAGGGTTAGTTTTGTAAATAACTTTTTGTTTTATCTCTTTTAAATCAGATCACTTAATAGAAGATGAATAAATTCAAACTTTTAGGGGGTACTTGAGTTTAAATAGACAAAGGGGAAAAGTATTACAAATCTAACATCTTTGTTAAAACAAAAAAAAATAAAGAAAAATTAGTTTAAAATTGACAAAAACAAAAGTTATTCACAGAATTTAACCTCTTACTTTTATAACCCTTAAAATATCTTTTCGTACAAAATTACCTAAATGTGTCTCTTCACATCACCCTAAATTCAACACTTCTCTCTTATTTTTCATTCCTTCTCGAGCTTTCCTCTTTTCAAACTTTAAAATACAACTTAGGTTCATATTTTTCTCTATTAGATTACCAAAGAACTCCAACACACTACCTTTACCTCAATTTGTTCTGCCTCTTCTTCCTTTGCTGAGCATTCCTAAATTCAAGAAGAAGAGCTTTATGGGCATGTGCTATGAAAATAAGTGATTCAACCCTGTAATTAAAACTGCTTTCTTTCTTTAAGCTGTTTTTGTTTACAGAATACTTGAACAAACTTGAAAGATGTCAAGTCAAAGCAACACATTTATTCTAATATTCGACTTAACTACGTTAAGTCATGATCTAAACAAACTTAAAGAGTATCAAGTCCAGCCTTAACATTAGCTACGCCTCTCATCCCATCCTGAATCTGTCATGATCCGAACCTCAAGTCCGGGGCGCGATACTATCTATACTATGGTATTGGGACTCTCATTGACCCGTTTTCTGTAGAGTCAGATTCGCACTCTATTGTGCAGCCAAACAATTTCAGCAATAACAAAATCATTTGTACATATACAAAAAGGTTCACACTGAGTAGTGTCCGTCACAATCTATACACATATAGCTGCAGTCCACCATTTATACATGTACACTCATTAAGAAACATCATAGATCATAAGGTAAATGGTATAATTCTATCTCTCGAGTCGGCCTTCTTGCCAATGTGGAATGTCCTTTCCTCTATCCTTGTTCGTCAGACCTACACCTGATTGAATCAGTGCTGCTTTACGCTTTAAGGAACATGTACATGGACAACCACCAATCGACTATCACAAAGCTTATACATATGCATTATATATATCTCTAAATATATTTCATAACGTAATTCCTCATCATCCGGGAGTATTCCTATTGCATGTCAATTTTTCTATTGGCATGTTCTATATGTCTTTAAAGATCTCCTTATTTATACTTTTCTCTCGTATTCCTATTCGAGTACTTTACATATTCCTATATCATTCCGTGTTCATCTTTCGCTTGTTATATGTCTTTCAATGTCTTATTCTTTGTCGTGGGTTACATAGCATGTCTCTAGTCTAAGGTCTTTTCTCATCTTTCTACCTATATTTATTCTGATTCTTCACTTTCATACTTGTACTATTGTATACTTTCCACATATAGTGTTCATCTTCAGATCTTTCTATATCCCGTTATCCCAGATCATTCTATACTCATATACATTTGTACGCTCTCTATTATATCTATCTTCCATACTTCTCAGGCTTCTTTGTATAATTTTTATTACTTGTGTTCATATACTCTATTTTCATATCAATCTTATAATTGATTACTTTGTTCTTGTAATTGTCTCAGATTTCTACCAGATAGCAAAGTATGCTTCATATCAGGTCATATCTTCTATACATATCATTTCCTTTGGTTTCATGTCCGTAAATACCTAGAAGTTATATGATTTTAAAACTATGTGTACCCGATGTACTTCACACCAGACGAGGCAAAGGATCTTTGTCTATTGTGGTGAGTATGGGGCCACCTGATCTAAACTGATCTATATCATCGACCCAAACTGGGTCTCAATATCTGCCTATGAATATGCCGCAAAGAATCCAGATCTCCCTATAGACATGCCTCTATCTATCCCCTACCGTGCTCCTATGCATTGAATCAGCTTTATTACATTTTCGTACATATCTCATAAGCATGAAGAACTATTGTTACTTGTAATTAAGCTTATGCATATACTATCATTACTTTTCTCTGTATTATTCTCATATCTCAGAGCTCTATATTAAGGTTCTCATATCCTAGTTTCTCATATTAAGGTTCATATATCTATATAATACATAGGTATTCATACTTTAGTATCATTATACATTTCTTTTCTATTTGCATTTTAGCTTTATTTTGTACTTTCTATATTCCTATCATGTAGGCTTTATCATTCCACATTTTCAGTATGTACCTATCATTATGCATTTGTCTTTTATCTCCATGTTTGTCATCTTATCATTTCCTAATACTTAATATTTAGTGCCTTTCTACTCAGTGTGTTCCTAGCATGTTCCATCTTATTCCTTCGGTATGTCTATCATATATTCCTTTATCATTTACATATTCCTATCAAGTGTCTTTATCTATTCATATACTTTCTATATTTCTATCATGTTCCATCTATTCGCTCATGTATGACAATCATATGTTCACAACATATATCTGTATATCTACAGTGCTCTACTACTGTGTACTTTTAGACAATATTGTATCTTATGACATATCCTATCATATTCCACTATATCTTATGACTTATACCTTACTGGTATCTTATGACATATCCTATATTAATATCATATCTGTAGTTTTATGGAAACATATCTATACATATTGCATTTTCTATATTTCCTTGTTTCATGGCTATTACATATGCATCATATACTTATGAAGTATGATGTGTATGAAATCACACCTCATTCATATATTCTTAGTTCCTTCTATGAATCTATTTTACTTAGGACTAGAATCAATCAAATCGGACTATCCAACTAAAGCTATGGCATTTTTATGCCAACTAGTTATTTTACCGATTTTAGGAGGTTTATATTACTGGCTTTGAGGGGCCTTAACTTCATATTTTGACTCTATGTCCTTATACTCATTTAAAGTTAAGGTGCTAAGGTTCATTCCAACTGGAATCACCCAATTTGGAGCACCTGAACTGCCACATTCGAAACAACCTCGGACTTCTCTATGTTCAGACATCAAACTTAATTTGGTTTGCACATGGTCCCACTTCGAGTGGATTTTTAATTAGAGTCATGGTACTTGATTTACGTCTATTTCTATATGGATGGTTCTCCTTGAAGTCTATTTTAATTGGCCACTTGAATCACTCAAATCGGATAAGAAATGAGAAAGTTATGGCCAAAATACAAAAACTGGTCGAAATTGGAAAACAGAACAGGGTTGTACCGGTACATGTGTGACTTGTACCGGTACATGTTCGGTTTTGGAAGGGTGTACCGGTACATGTTCAAGTTGTACCGGTACATGTGACCCGAAAATGCCCAGAATGTGTATTTTTGTTCCAGTCATGGTTTTGCTACCTAAATCAACCCTATACTCCATAAAACACCTCAAAGCCATTCCAAATTCATCCTATAACCTCAATTTTACTTTAATTTTCTTTCATCATTTCTTATTTCAAAATTCTTCATGAATTACTCAACCCACTCTAATATGGGTTATGATCTATACATACAACCCTAACATGTAAATTAGTTAGGTTTATTCTAAACTCCTAACTCAGCTTACTTACATTGAACTATGAATCCAACCTCAAAGGAGTGATTTCATGTGCTTTGTCCTATTCAAGGCTTTATCAAGATTATTTAAGAATTCTGTGGTTAGAAGAAATCCTAACAAAACCCTAGGTTTTGGGAACCAACTAATACCCCATAAATTGTATGGAAAACAATTCAAGCTTAAAAGCCCATGTAGTTCCATACCTTTTGATCTTAGCTTGTTTGATCTCTCCTTCCCTTCCTCTTCCTCTTCCTCTCTTCTTCTTTCTCTCTCTTTCTCTCTTCTCTCCCCTCTATACGGCTTCTCCTTCCCAAATGAGACCAATTTTGGTCTTTAAACCCATGTTTGCTACAAGGCCATGTTTACCCTCCAAAACCCATTTTGGGTTGTTGCTTTATTGCAATTTAGTCCTTTCTCTTTATTAATCTCACTCTTAACTTACATATATCATAATTTTGCATCCCATCTTTCTTTCAAGTAATTTCATAATTGCATATCAACTTATTCATTTATATGCCATTTATATCCTCAAGTGTTAAATGCCCACTTTAATTTTTTGTCTCACATGTATTTCGGGTCTCTTGTTTTATTTCCCTAAAATTTATTAGCTTTAATATGCTCTAAACAAGTCCAAAACTGTTAAGGTATATTTCTGGGATGTTACGCTTCTATACATGTTGGACTAACAATCATTGCTAGCATTTGAACAAACTTGAAGGGTGTCAAGTCTGTGCTCTCAAACACTGCCGATATATATGACTTAACTATCGTTGTTATATTTGAACAAACCTGAGAAGGTTAAGTCCAGGTTTGTAAATCAATAAATTAGTTTGATTTGACTTAAATCCAGGTATTTAATAAACTTAGGTATCAACACAGAATCTTTAACCATTATAATAAAAGTAGCTATTTAGCATCAAATCTAGAAGAGAATAAAGAAGAGAAGAGCTACAAACGTTGAGAAATAAATACAAAATGAAAGAGTAACAGAGGAAAAATGAAAGTTTGAAACAAATTATATAAAAGTATTTTAAGAAAATAGAGGGTAATTAAGAACAAAGGATGTATTATCTTTATCGTTAGGGTAACTGCTGAAAGGATAAAATGGAAAGAATATTAAAGTTTAATCCTTCGTTAAACTAAAATAAAGATAAAAAACACATACTTTTGACAAATTTACCCATTTAACCACTATATATAATCTACTCTCATTTCCTAAACTTCTCCTTTTCCTACATTTTCCTTTCTTCATTTCCTTATTCATTTATCTCATGTTTGTAGCTCTTCTCTTTCATCGGTTATCTTTTAGATTTGATACTAAATAACTACTTTGTTAATGGTTAAGTTCAACATTTGGATACTAAACTTTGTTCAAAGTATATGGTTAAGCTCCAATCTAAATAAAGCAAGAAATACAAATCTGGACTTAACCCCTTCCAAGCCTTATTTAAATATAAATTAATAGTTGTTCAAAGAGATGTATAGAAGCTTGTATGAAACTTAGACTTGATAATCTTCAAGTTTGTTTAGATGTTAGCTTAACTGGTGTTTAAGCCGAATATCAGTAAAATGTGTTAAAATCTTGGACTTGACATTCTGAAGTTTGTCTAAGTGCCGCCAACGACAAGAATAAAGCCGGTAAGAAATCAGTTTGAATTTAGGATTGAATCACTTTATTCCTTCTCAAGTAGCACATCCGACATAAGCCATTCTTCTGAATTCATGTACTCTTAAAAGAAGAAAACAAAAAATAAGGATATGCAAGCAATTATTGTGAGTCTTTGAGTTATAAAGAAAATAGGAAACTGGGTTCGATTTTTAAAGCCTAGAAGGAGAGAAACTAGGGCTGGCAAAATTTGACACGACACGTAAACACGACACGAACCCAACACTATTTTCGCGGGTTTAGGTTGAGTATAGTCGTGTTTAGGTCATATTCGTGTTAACCCGCCTAACACGTTTAATAAATGGGTCATATTCGTGTTGACCTGCCTAATACGAATTTGATCCGAATTGATCCGTTTAATTATTATATTAATTAATTAACCTATTTAATAAGTTATTCAGGTTTCTTAATATGGGATTATTAATTATAATTCCTATTAATAAATAATAAAATTAAGAAACATGTTAAAT
The DNA here is from genome assembly GCA_016808115.1 of Tetrastigma voinierianum. NCBI lineage: Eukaryota > Viridiplantae > Streptophyta > Magnoliopsida > Vitales > Vitaceae > Tetrastigma > Tetrastigma voinierianum. Next base: position 62,610 of record JAEQBH010008707.1, read on the forward strand.
TTAATAGGTTATTTGTGTTAAACATGCATGAATGATTAATTATAATTCTTATTATTTTACATAATCGAATTAAATGAGTCATATTCGTGTTGACCTGCCTAATACGAATAATAAATGAGTTGAGCTCGGGTTGCATTGACACGTTTATTATTCGTGCTCATTTGGGTTAGAGAATGCTGGACACGATTCTGTGATATTAACACCGATTATTAATTTAACATGACCCAGATCGACATGAATTGCCACTCCCAGAAGTCCCTGAAAGCCCAAGAAATGAAAACAAGAGAGAAGGGTTCAATTTGGGTAATGGGCACATCGAGGGGTACTCTTTATTTTACAATAGGCATATTTTAAGGATATAAATGTAAAAGTTAATTTTGCAAGTAACTTTTCTTTTTTTCCTTTTAAGCCAATTTCTCTAAGTTCGAAACTTGAGGAGTTCCGACGCGATCACTACCATCTTCATGGAATCAATCTGAAGCTCTAAACCCTAGTGGATTATGCAAGGCCGAACCCTCAGAACTTCTACGGAAAATGGAGAATCAAGATGTAATGGAGACTCCAGAATCATAGAAATCAGTGGAGGAATGGAGGAACCAGAGCATGAGCCTGCTGAGATGAAAGGCTGAAGAAGGTAAGAGGAAGCGGCAGAGATCTGCATGCATCGAGGCTACGTGGACGAAGAGGAGGCGCCCGTTTGAATGATCAGAGGAGCAGGAGAGACTGAGGTCGATGGAGGAGGAAGAGGCCGAGGAGAGGAACTAGAGGAGATTAGGATGTGGAGGAGCGAGATAGGGTATGGCTTGAGGAGGCGGCGAGAGGAAGTATAGAGAGTGGAAAGTGAGGAGGATGAGCTGAGGAAGATCGGAGGAGTCAAGAAGAAGGAGGTTTGTGGTTCCTTGAATTTTTCTTCCTTTTTTGTCCGAATTTTTGAGGAATGGGAGAAACCGATGATCAAGGAAACGAGGGGCAATTACGGTTATACGTGGCTCATTTGGGATCATAGGAAGCGTTTTTGAAATCAAATTTTTCGCTCTTCCGCTTTGGAAAAACTTATATTTTGAAAGGTTTTGCATAAGAATTGCGAATCAGATCGTGTTTACAAGCTGGGCGAAGTGGGAAAAGGAGAGAACTGGAATATTGATGACTGAATCGACTCAAGCTTTATGGCATGTAGTGTTATAGCAATAGAAGTACTCTTAATTGGTTACCACAAATGTAAAAATGCATATTTGAAGTTTACTAAAGGTGAAATTTTGCTTTAAATCATGGTTTCTTGATTTCTCGAGGAAGAGGGACAAATGGAGAGAAATCGCATAGGTCAAGATAAGGCTATTTTGGTAAGATTTATGTGCTTATATTCGTATCGTTGAGGGATAGGACTCAAGGTTTAGCATTTTGAGGGAATTTTATCTTTTCTCAAAGAGCACATATATGTGTGTGTGTATATATATATATTAGCAAATTTCAATGGCTTTTATGTTTGTGTTTGGTCGCTAAGGAGTCCTGGGGAAAAGGAGGAAACTTGACATTTTGAATATCATGACATTAATATGCAAGACCTGTCAGATATATTTCGTATACTTTCTTCCTCGACTACAAAAAATATTTGTAGTATCTGAAAAGTAACTCTAATGAAAGCATAATGATGTGCTTCCTGTTTTTCAAAGCAAGCATTGTTAGTAGAGACAGTAAATTTTGTGAGAATTCACTTTAAATTTGTTTGGTATAAAGAAGTAAGGGAAAGGGACAGAATTGAACTTTGAATTCTTAGTAAGTATGTCTACCTAGTTATATACTAGTAGGCCTTCTTAAGGAAAAATGGGATTGTTTGTATAGTATTTTGGAAAGACTCTAGTCTCGAAGTTAACAAAGATAATTGGAGCAATTGTCCAAGAATGCAGGTTGACAAGGAGAATGAGCTAATGATGATGATCGGGAATATGAAGATGGGCCCGCAGAATGATCCTGTAAGGGAATGAGATAATTGGTCAAGAAGGAAAGGTCAGGATTTCAAAGAAAGATGCGTGACAACAATATAGCACACAAGAGGTAGTTCTAAGACCGTTTCGATATGTATGGTTGTTGCCTAGATTACTTTGGCGGGGTGTGTGCTCCTCGTTGTTGTGGAAGAATTTGAATTTAAACTCCAATGTTTTCTTCATAGGATACCAATAATCACACATCAAATCTCCCCTTCCTCCTCAATCGAAGCATTTTCGATCAGAATGTACTAAGAATTTCATCCAACGGTAATTCTGCGTAGGTGCTCTAACAAACCCCATTTGGAACAGTAATAGTTAATTTATTCATTCTCTATTTTTCTATTATTGGTTATTTCCTTTTTCAGGTCGGATGGGTCCTCAGGTTTCAAGGTCATACAGTATTTATATTTTTCACGAAGAAGATTGTTAGGTCTAATTAAATGTTTATGGCAGATAAAACTCATCAGTCTCTTTTCAGATTTTCAAAACTGGAGTTTGTTGGTAAGGGGCAAGAATGCAAAAGACTTCATTATTTACCCCGATAACCCGCACACCTTTTAATGAAGAACATGTACAAAGGACTCCGGCTCTGCTTGGGGACAAGAGTGAATAGACTTGAGGTCCAGAACAATGCCTTTATGCACTTTGCATCCCGTGAATTTACCCCAAAGATTCTTTTCACCGTCTCGAATCTTAAACATTTTATTAGAACCGTTGTCATTGGCCGATTAGTGAAGCAACCCAAGCACGCCATGATGCAGCCAGACCTTAGTGGCCAGAAACCCTCCTATATGGAGGCAAGTCAGGCTCCACAAACTGGACCTCTCAAGTACTAGCCTGAATTTTGGTTTGTATAATATGTGCTATGACTATATGGCAATGTTTTGAATTAAGATATACTAATACCACTCGCACTATACGCCTATGTACCCAATGTGCTTAAGACCCGGGTCCCGCCCTGCGTTGTCCCTGGGCCTGGCTTCAAGTTTGGCCTCATTCCAAAGTATAGCTCCCAATCTCCTAAAGTTCCAATGCTAGCTCCCAGCTTTTCCTTTTTCAAAAAATATCTTTATACACGATTGTTATCGCCTGGCCAGGCCTTGAACCTCGAACCTCCCAAAACCAACCCAACTTTGTAGGCTCAAGTCAAGCCTCAAGGAAAAGCTAATGCTATCTCCAGCTTTTTATTTGCATCCATGATTTGAACACTTTAGTTTCGCGGTATTTTCACAAACCAGCTGAAATGAAAGGTTCAGCATCGTAGGGTAAAATAAGCTTATTATTACTCTAGTGGCTTGACCCCGGTTTGCCATGTTTATAGGAGCCGCTAACCCTTTGTAATTAATAATGTCAAATTTTATTTACATGTCTTCATTGCTTATCGGGAACTCGTATACTCTTGTAAACCTTAGTTTTGATTTCATATCATGTTTTTTAAATAGTTGATTTCAAATTATGTCTACTTGTCGAAGTGTTTTTTTGTACAAGTGGTTTGGACAGCGAAAACGCTGTGTAAATGAAGGCCTATAAAGGCAAGGGCACGTAGTCCCAAGTAATATAGCGTACTTAAAGTACTTGACATCGATCCAGGAAAGGTGAATTGACTACAGAGGTTCTGAAGCCGCATAATATCTAATAAATGATCAGGGTAAAATTTAAGCAAAGAAACCGCAACTAAGCTTGGCTGATTCTAGTGGAATTACAAAGTTGACGCCTAGGGTTAAATCACCCCTATCACTGCCTAATGATTACTTTTCTAAAGATATTTTTATCTAATATATTTGTAATATGTCAATGGCGAAAGTGATCTTGCCTTACGAGATATCCTCTCTCAGGTATATCCGCTTATTCCCGTGAATAGAATCGAGTATATCTCTATCTCACCCAGATCTAAATGCTTAAATGTTCTAACCCCAAATGCCACCTTCAAAGCTTAAACACTTATTAACCTAATCGGCTAAAGACTACTTCTACCTGCATCCTGAATACCTCATCTCTCGACCGATCTCCAAGGCTATTATAGCACATTGGCCGACATTATCATATAATTGAAATGCAGTATGGAGGATGTGACAAATTAATAACAACCGAATAATAGAAAGATCAACTTTAATCCTATCAGATGTGACAGGTTTGAAGCCGGTCCAGAAAGAGATCTAACATCATCGTGAGAAAAGATCAAAATTGTCTAGTATTAAAAACATCATCATATTATCCAAAAATAATATCTAATCCATGAAACGGTCCAAACCTCAGAGCACTTCCTCCAAGTTCCCCGTCATCCGCTCCGAATTCCGTGCCTTCCTCAGACGCCTCCCGATACCCTAATTTCGGTTTCATTCGACTTTAAATGACGAGGTGCAGATTTTCGAGCCGACGTCGCTGACGCGGGTGATCGCCGCGACGCAGACGCATCATCGTCGCGACGGTGACGCGCCGCCGACTTGACGCTCACTTCCTTGCCCCGCTCCCTCATTGTTCCAAAACCGCCTAAAAAGCCGCCTTACGCCCACCGAACCCAGAATCCACACCCGCATACAAAATCAGTGGATCTAGCCACAAAACTATAAAATTATTGCAAAATAAATGTGAATGCAAATGATTTAACCGGGACATGGAAAGATGAGGCTTCAGCACTCATCACACTCAAATCTAGTTTTCTCGCCATCTCAAGCAAGAACCACTTGCATGTGACACACACCCGACATAATGTAACTAACACTAAGACAAAGGATGCATATGCTGAAAAATCAGGATCAATTTGGACCGACTCACATACCCACCGCTTTGCTCTGATGTTCAGAAGGCATACGATATTTTAATTTCTAAATTCGATTGAGATAGGTGAAACTGACTAGTGCATCAAATCCCATGGTGTTCACTACTTTCCAAACCCCTAATGTGGCTTATATTAATGACCTCCGTAATATCTAGGTCTGACACCCCAAACTTAAGCTCAACTCGCCATTAGAAGAAGCTAACTAGGAAAGATAGAATGCACCCATTTATTCATGTCCTCATACTTAGAAATTTCCTACGCACTCAAAACAAAATGAAGAAGACTCAGTGCTAAGAAGTTTTAGCCGAGTGTTCTAGCTGGATCCATCAGACTCCCCACCGCTGGTTATGGCACCGTGCATTCAATCTCCTTCAAACTTCACTCCTAAAGACCAACCAAACTCAAAGGCCCTAGGCTGCGTGAATGATCCATCTTCCGTCCCATGTAGCGGCAAAGAAGTCAATGACTCCTAGCCGCCGGCTCGCAGGCATTAGGCTTCGATAGCCCCTCAGACTGTGTCTGGATCTGATTTGATGATCCCTATTTATTCCTATGCATATACCTTCCATTTTTGTCATATTTCTTTTTCTTTTTCTTTTCTATTGTTTTTGTATTTTCTTTTGGTCAGGGGCTCATGGCAACTTTCGATTAGGTGTCCCATCACCAAACGGTTCAATCTCCCTAGTCGGGATCGACCAGAAGGTCTCGGCACCTATGCATACTCAAAGTCACCAGTGTGAGTGTGATAGGGTTTTTGAGAACTGCTTCTGATCACCTGATTGATCTTACTAAATTTTCAACTATTCAACCTAATTACCGAGATCAAGCAAATGTATGCATTCAACAAGCTTATAGTGAACTCAACTGTAAAATTGATCCTCAAAACTAAATGGCACATGTATGCGATCACATGCAAAATGTCCTAAAACACACGCAACAATTCAATACATGACTCATTAATATGAAAGTGGCAAACAAACTAAAACTAAACCTAAACACCAACAATAACTGCATGCAATACTTAAACAAACACAACTAATATGCGAATAAACTAAAAATACCGTGACAATTACTGGGAATCAAAACAACAATAAACAAGAACAAAAACATAGCACCCTAAACAAACCAAAAACATAGCACCCTATCAACACATCCCCTCTAAACAAAATAACCAAAGGTCTCACCGCAAGATAAAAACATAGAGGGTGCGGAACTCCCCGAATATATCATCAAGGTGGAGGTGGTGGTGGGCTGTGCAAAGCCGTGACGAAGCGAAAGCCGGGCTCGTGAGATCGCCGTCGCCAGAATGATGGCCCGATTGCCAGACTGCCCGCATGTCGCGACGCTAACGCCGATATCCCGGGTAACGAGGACTGGTTTCGGGCCCTATCCTAGAATGCGCCAAAGCGCTCGCTGAGTGAGAGCACCGGCCCGGCGATCCGGAAGGACTGGCGACGTCACCGAGGTTAAGCCGGGTGGTGGTGATGAGACGAGGACCGCCGGCGTCATCCCGGGTATCGCCAGAAATCCAAAGCAGCTTGATAACGGAAGCTCAGCTCGCTCGAGGGGCTCGACCAGTCAGACTCAAAGCCGCGGACACTGTGTGTGTCCTCGCTTGACTGATATACCTCGTGATCGATGAAGCAGCTCATTGTCGCCAAGGGGCACCCCGGCTTGTCTGCATAAGCCAAAATCGTAGCGTGCCTCTAGGTTCATCTTCGTCCCAAGGCATGGAGGATAGCATCCTCTATAACCTCGCTTCAACATCGACGGTATATCCTAGATTTACGGCGAGCCAGCAGTGAACGCATTGGTCGTCACTTTACACACATTCGCCGTCGGATAAGACGCCGGGCGATGAAGTGGATGCCAACCTAGAATGTAGCCAAATGCTTGGCCTTGAAATCGACCGCACGGCCCGCACCGCTGATCCTCCCACCTCACCCCGCCTTTCGTCAATACGATGACTCAGGTAGCCTGATGCTCAAGTGAGCTGATCAAAGGGTCCCGACGGGACATGCTCTAGGCCATAGAAGCTATCGATCGATCCAGACCGTTTAATCTAATACACCCGCACCTCGACCTTTGAGACACGAGGCGAGGTCGCGTAAAATTCTCGCACCACGCCATCGCCGGACGAGGTAGTCAGCATAAGGCACGCCACCCTTAGCCTCGATCATCTTCAGAAATCATCGGGTGATGAAAACCCCTTCTCTTGATGAAGGACTCCATGGTAAATCAGGCTAAACCGACTTGGCAGACTCGCTTATAAATCGTGAGGCATCGGGAATGCGGGAGTCGGGTCCGTGACTGCCCGACCACAAGTGTGCAACTTCGCCTCTGGCTACATATCACTTGGGAGACACACGCAGGAGTGGCCCCAAAGTGTTCCACCGACTGGGATTAAAAATACAAGCACCTAATGTGCTAAAATGAACCAACTATGACTCGAGACTCAAGACCCTAAACTGTAATCTAATACCCTAAATGAATTTAAGAGGACCACGGAAACCACCCATAGAGTACCTTAGGCACCTAGAATGTTAATCACTAGAAATCCAAACACGTTGAGGAATTACCACAAATCCGCCTCTGGGCACTGTGGCGCAGGTTGGCCTAAAGATGAACCCGGCTGGTCTAAGTGAGCAAATGGATGGCCGCCGACCGCGGACGTGGAGCTCGACCCGTCCTGGCAATGGTACGCAGGAGTGCTAGGGTTCCGATGGGGGAGGGTGTGTGAGATGAAGGGCCAAAATGAACCGCTTCGGGCTAAAATGTGGCCACGCCGCGACGCGGCGGTGACGCCGCGACGCGACGTAGAGCTTTCACTAGGCAACGCCGCGACGTTGGAGTGTAACGCCGCCGACGGATGCGAGAGTCGTTCAATCCACGCCGCGACGCAGAACCCACGCCGCGACGCGATGCAGCAAGTGACCAAATGACGCCGCGACGCTCGGCCACGCCGCCGACGCGACGTAGACCGTGATCAATCCACGTCGCGACGTGTAAAAGTGACGTCGCGACGTGAGACTTCCACGTCGCGACGTGAGAATTCCACGTCGCGACGTGACAGAGGCATATAAATTTGACGTCGCGACGTGGGAGGTCCACGTCGCGACGTGGCAGGGGAACCAGCTATCGCTAATACAATGGTGCACAACTTCCCACTTTGATTTTGATGGACTCAGAGCACATGATTGGAATGCACTTCTCCTCACATTGTATCCGTCGCATCCCGAAGTAGGACAAACAACAAAAAAGATCGATCACTGGAGCAAAAACTAGAAACCAAAATCTGTGAAACAAACAATAAAACTTGAACTAAGAAAAAAAGTGTTTAAGAACACTTGGGTTGCCTCCCAAGAAGCGCCACTGTATAATGTCGTTAGCCTCGACGACCTCAATCTCACCGTGCAGTACACTTGTGATAAACCGAGAAATGCTTTACGCGCATCCTTATACTAGCTCACACCCAATGCTCAAGGTGGATGAAATAATTTTCCCCACATGCCCTGCCCTTCTCGTTGTCTTTCTATGCAATAAGCCATTTATCCCTGAAATTTTCTCATCAGCTTATAAAATCTCTGTGTATCAAGTTCCAGATATCTTCATTCGATCATCAGTTCTGATGCTTCATGAAGCAAATAGGCGAGGTAATTTCGCCTCTCGATCCTCCTCACCTGAGCTCACCCTTGCATTGATTTGAGCCTTCCGTAGCCGTGAAGGGTCTCGCTAAGTAGTGGAACCAGCGCTTTCCATGTCCAGGAAGAGCAGTTAGCCGGGAGGACGAATTTACCAACTTTATCAGACATTTTCGATTATACCCCGAGGATGTCGTAGACTCGTCGCAAGTTGCGTCGGGACAGTCGATTTTGGTTCTCCAACTTTAACCTTTAAACATCGAAAGCTGCATCAAGTTGATGCTGGCTCCCAAGTCACACAGGCTTTCCGCATACTTGATCCCCTAAAGAACTAGATAAAGCCACTAGATCTTCAAGTTTTGGGAAGCTTCTTTTTGCAGGATGGCACTGCATCCCCAGCTACATGGTCCCATATTCCTCCAACTTCTTCTTTACTCGCCAAGATCTTTTCATGAATTTTACGTAATCGCATGTTCTCCAAAGGTTTCCAAAAAGGGTATATTAATATGTAGCTTCTCAAGATGTCAAGAAACTTTATAAATTGCTTCTCTAACTCGCTCTTTCTTTCAACCTCCGGTGATACTTTAATTCGGTAAGATTAAACAACTGCTTTTTGTCCTGCTTGCTGTTCCTTCCCCGACTTTATTATCTTTGACGCTTCGTATCTCTGGGGTCGCTTCATCTTGCATCTGGTCCTTCGATGTGCTTGTCTTAGTTTTTAATTTTCAATTCTCTTATATCAAGCAAGTGGGCGCTTCAGATTTCCAACTCTTTCCACTTTTGTGAGTGATAGCTTGAAAGACTCTTTCCCTTCTCCCTCTAGGTTTACTTGAATTGCTTAGCGAACCCTCGTGCCTTTCACTAACAAGTCTGGCTGGCCTGGGCCCATTCTCGTGCCTCCAAGCTTCTCAACAGGCCGCTTGATTGTTTAATCGAGTTGTTTCATTGCTGCATGCTCGCCTTTAACTATTCATGAAAGCGAATGAGAAGTCAACATCTCGTGCAAGAGCTTGCTTCTCAAACTAATTTTTTCGGGATGGTGGTTCATTCGCCCTATTTCTTGTGGCATATTGTTCCCGGTTATTTACCATCCATACCCTTGATCGTTTTGATTATGTCGGGTTCCGATTGTTACGCCACCCCTTGTCCTGATTCCGATTCCCCGTAGCTGTTTCCATACCTGGCCCTTACCGTCAGGGTTGATCTCCGACCGAACCCGGACACATACCGGGCTCGTCTAATCGTAGGTTTCTTGACCGACATTCCACACCACTATGCCGTCTCCTCCATGTGACCACACAACTCCCATGGAGTGGTCTATGGCATGTGCTGTTCCTCATTGCCTATTTAGTCATTTAGTCACCGAGCCATGATTTACTGCATTGTTGAGGATCGATTGTTCAGGTACCCACCGTGTTTACCCGGTGTAGCTTTTCTGTGCCACTCATTAGTGCGGCGTGATCTTCCAATATCTCATACGCCCGGTTCAGGGTTTTCATCACGATCCTCCAATGGTGCATCAATCATTGTTCGAAATAGTATTTCTCAAATCCCATTATAAGCAGCGGACTCGCATCCATCCGTTGGGCCTGGTGTGGGCACTCCGCGAACAATTCGTGAAATCGTCCCATGCTTCCGCCAGTTCTCCTTCAAGTTGTCCAAACGTATTGATTTCTCGCACTGTGCAATTTTCGGCTGCGGAAAGAACTTGGTCGAAACTTTCAGACTCAAATCGCCCATGTAGTAATGGAATCGTGGTCAGACTCGGGTTAGCCAATGTTCGCTCTATCCTCGAAAGTGAAAGTGAACAACCAGAGTCTTAGAGCTTCTTCTGCAACTCCGCCAGACTTGATGGTATCGCAAACTTCGAGAAGTAGTCAAATGCATGTTCGATCTCATGCAGAAATTATGAACAAGCGTTCCAAGCATCCGTATCGACTGACTTCAATTCAAATTGCTCGCTTGAATTCCGCGGGGGTCGCCGACGTCCGAACAATCGCAGGTAAACGAACTCATCTAATAGCATGTAAGTGATCGCTCCGTCAGATAAATGGCCCGCGCTTGATTCTCCGCGCGATTCCCATTTACTTCTCTGCGGTTCGCCGTTTCAACGCCAAAATCTTGTTCTTCGCGGTTTTCCATGACTATTGGAATTCCTAATCCGCTCGCTCTCCGCTCTCGAAGAATCGTAGAAGTCTTCTTCGCTCAGATCACATTGTGTTGATTGGTTCATTTGCTATCTATACTAATTAACTCGTACCGCAATAACACACGAACTAACAAACCAAATTACCAAAGATCGTAAAAAATAATAAAAGTAAATCGAAAATTGTAATACTATCTCCCCAAGTGTGTCTACTTCATATCAATTTAAACCTTCCCCAAGAACGACGCCAAAAACTTGACAAAATAAAACAGGTAAATAGAATGCTTATGTGGCAAGTGCACGCGTAGTCTGGGCAATATAGTGTAATTTAAAGTACCTGACATCGATCCACAAGGAAAGTAAAGAATTGACTACAGAGAATTCCGCTTAATAACATTCGAATAAATAATTCTAGTGGTAAAATTTAAGTAAAGAAATTGTAAATCTCAAGCTTAATGATTCTAGTGAATTAACGTAGAAATGACGCCTGTGGTTAAATCTCCCCAGTATCACGCTCAATGGATTACTTTCTAAAGATATTGTTATTCAATATATTTGTAATATGTCATACGAGGTGATCTCGCTACGAGATATCCCCTCTCGAGGTAGATCCTACTATCTCGTGAATAGAATCGAGTATACTTATCCTCTGACTCTAAGATTCAAATGCTTGAATGCACTTAACCCCAAATGCCACCTTCTGTGCGGAATATCCTGCTAGAATACACGCCCCCCGCAGATCATTTTACCTGCATCCCCGAATACCCTCATCTCTCAATTTTTACTCCTGTAAGATGAGTAGCATCGCTGCACATTATCATATAATTGAAATGGTGCATAAGAGTATGATGCACAAATTGGCCAACAACTGAATAAATATGAAAGATCAAACTTTAACTATCAGAGGTGACATGGTTTCATGTAACCTCAAAGAGATCTAAACATCATCTATATGATCAAATGTCTAGTATTAAAACATCATCATATTATCCAAAAAAAATAATATCTAACTATGAAACGTCCAGTCCATGACTTCCAAGTCTCGCTGACCGCTTCCGGGAATTCCTCGTGCCTTTCTGTGACGCCTCCCGATACCCTAATTTCGAGCCATTCAGACTTTAAAATATGAGGGGAGATTTGCATAGACGCCACGACGTGGTGACGCCGACGTGACGGCCACTCCGCCTCGCTCTCATTGTTCCAAACTCGCTTCCAAAAGCCGGCCTTTACGCTCCAATGAACCCGTAACCACACCCACAAAATCGGATCTAGCTGCAAAATGCAAAATTATATAAGAAACGTGAAAATGACGAACTGACGCGAGCTTAAGATGAGGCAAAATTGTCATATGGCAGAAACAAATATTGCAGTTCTTGACTCAATTTAAATCGTAAATTCATCTCGTGATTCAACATTGTCTTCATTGTTTTTTTTTGAACTCGTGAACAAAGTGTTCATGAACAAAGTGATCCAAACAACAATTTAACAAGGTCAGGTGCACGCTGGGCGCATTACCTAGAACCTGTGTCGCCGCCAGATCGCGCACAAGAATGCCCGAAGTCATGCGCCATGCGCTGCCACGTAGTCAGCTCCGCCGCTACCGCCTCTATCGTGGACGCGAAAGCCCGTGTCGTGACACCCGGGCCCAAACATCGCCTCAAAGCAAAGTCACGACTTCAAATCGTACGCGACCCCGCTAGTGCCAATCCGTGCCGCTACCAAAACTGGGTCGCGACTTCGCTTTCCGCCAATATGAACAAAACCAGTCGCGACTTCAAATGGTCAGCAACCCCACTTCACAGCCGGTCGCGACCTCAAACTGGTCGCCACCCCACGGCTGTCCCCTCACGCGACGCCTAAAAAGTGTGCTGCCAGTTAACAGTCAAGCACTTCAAGTAGGTCAAGAAATTCCACCGTGTGTCGCTGACCTAACTCGTCACACCTCAAGCCCAACTTTAAACCAGTCGCGACCAACCTTCATCGTAGCACCCAATCAAATTTAACCTACAACGACTTTTTCCCCGGTTTAACCTAGCTGAAATCTTACTCCAAATTGTACCTGTGTCATGACGCAAGATCTCGTGTCAGCGACCCAAGGCTACTCCCTAAGGCTTCCAACCTGCGACTTCAACCAGTCGACCTGTGGTCGCTCCAGCCTCAAATCCCTTGTCGTAACCTCCTTAAGACTAAACCAGGTCACAACCTCAAAGCTAAGTCGCGACCTCAAACTGTCCATCCCATTTCACGACTTGAAATTCATGTCACTTAATACAATCTATTTAGCCCCACTCGCCCAGTCGCGCCATACGCTCTGCCAGGCGTATACCAGACTGCCAGCGCCGTCGTTGCAGCACACACCGTCGCTTGATACAATTAAGCGCTTTGTTGGTCACGAATTTAAATATACGCGACCACATGAGAAGTCGCAAGAGCTATTCCAGTTTTGCCTTGTGTGGTATATACATATATTTTTTCAAAATCCTCCAAAGAGTTTTCCCGCCAATTTAAGGTGAAATTAAACAATTGCAATTTTTACAACTCAAAATTTTAGAAGTTTAATTTTAGCCCTTTTTCTTGTGAACTGAATAATCTGATTCACAAACTGACTATCGTTAAAAACTGAATGATTACTCAGAAATATTATTATTATTATTATTTTCTTACTGGACTGCTCGCCCATACCTCGAACCTAGGGGTTTTATTTTCTCGAATTCTAGTGTTCGATGATTTTCCTATATGCTATTTACCAAGCATACAATTTCACGCGCGGACACCTCTCCTTGAGCCACTCAAATGTGCCAAGTGTCCGCATTACCCCCGTTTGCCTCAAACAGAAATTCGACCGTCTCGGAATTCGACGAAATTCTACATGGTAGCTAGATTTTGCGACACCTAACTGAAGTCCGTTTCATTATCCGAGATCTAGAAATTGATATTCAACTAAAATTACCATTTATCATCTCGTATAGGAAACTAACTTTTGGGTTTCGACACTACCATGCACCCACACTCAACTCGACGCGATGTGACCGTGCATATGAATACATGATGCCAATGCATTTTCTTTCCTTCAGTGTTACATGTATATATGAGTGCTACATGAAACATTTACATACCATGATACCTATAATGACCATGCAATTAATGTTAATACATCAAATAACATATACTAACATGATACTTTTCACACAAAGATGTTGTCTGCGTGGCAATAACACACAATATATCACAATCTGGGATCTTCCAACAGGCGTACCACACTGTCCCTCTACAACATGAACCGGGCCTATTCCAACACCACACATCATGAAACACACTGACAAAACCCGGAAACTCTTAGTCAAATTAAACCCTTAACTCACACGCCTCTCGACTGCGGTGAAACCGGTCATAGAAATCTCTACCATTCAACCAAGTTTTGAACTAAATACGGCCTCCATGGCCTCCCATAGACAAAATTTCCATACCATTATAAGGCCTTTAGGTTTAAAATGTAAACCGAGCAGGAAAATTTCTACTCTTAATGGAGTTTGCCTCAAACTCCAAGTTTTGGTGTCCACACACATAGATCGCTACCGCTGCGAAAATTCTAACTTTTAGTCTTCAGACTGTCGCACTTCGACCATCAGAAAGTCGGGAAATCCTCAATTTCTCTTTTCTCCTTTCTCCTTTTCTCTCCCACCGAACTGCTTAAGCCTGCTCCTCCTTCTTTTCCTTTTTCTCTCTTTTTGCTTTTATTTTCTCCCCCCTGATTTAGTATTGACTGACTAATAAGGAGGAAACTTCCTCCCCTTTCTCATGCCACTTATGTGGTCCATGCTTTTCCTTCCTTATTTCCTTATTTCTTTATTTCCTTTATTGCATCATCTTTCATGTGGCTAATTGTGAGCCACACATTCAAGTGCACCACATGGACCTTGCCATGTGTCACTCTTTTACGGTGCCATGTGGCATCCCCTAAACATGCCATGTGTCATCCGACACTTTACGCTTCGAAAAACGTGAAATTCGACCGCCTCTCGAATCCAACCAAATTCGACCGGCGGGTAGCTGCAGGATTTCACGTAGACGACGCAATGGAGAACTCCGCTTTCGTCATCCGGGATATCTAGAAAATTCCTGGCTAACCGAAATTACTATTTTACCTTTTTTTCTAAAATTTGGATTTTCCAGGTTTCACAAACTTTCCCGCATTGTTTTCTTCAAAGAACGGGTTTATGTTAATCTCTACACTTATCTCGAGCAAAGGTTTTAGTCAGGGTGTAGCACCATATGCTCTAATGATCATTTCATTCAGTGATTCGCATGTCTTGGTTTGCTAATGAACTTGTCAATTCCTGAAACTTTTCAACTTTCATCTTCGCTTCTTGGTTATCTAATTCTACTTTCTCATGTAAAATTGCCCGTTTTAGATGTGCTCTCCACTTTATCGCATTGTAATGTGTTGTATTTCCTGCAGTACTACTGGATCAGGTTCGCATCCCTTCCTTATTTCTTGGTAAGGTCAAGCCATTTATTTAATTAAAATTTATGCTATTACTTTGCCTATAAATTTAGCTAAATATTTGAATTTGTTCATTAGGACTACATCCAAAGGGCTTATTTTTAAGGACACATGCAACAAAGGCTATCTACAAGTTGCTTTTGTCTGAGTATGTGAAAGTGAGAAATGTTTCAATAAGATATATGGCAAGGGATGAACAAGACATTCTTCGCTCCATGGATGTTGAGGTATTAATTTTGCTCAGAGGATGTATGTTTCATTCTCCTTTTGAGACTAGTAATAGTTTCCTCTAATTTCCTCTCATCGCTTGAACTAATTTGAAGCTAATCAATGCATATGTTTCCATTGGTTGTAAGGGACTTAGAGATTTAAATCTTTAACTTTTTATTTTGGTTCTAAATTTTGGTTAATGTTATCTTTAAAGTTTCAATGAGTACTTTATTCCATGGAAATTGATTTGGAATAAATAAACAAGATTACGTATATATTGTTTTGATTTCTAACTTTCTGTACTTCCTTTGGAAGGCCTCGAAATGGTCCATGTATCACAGATTAGCTTAGATCCGTTTATTTAAATTTACAGTTTGCTCTAATGTTCTATCTTGGGTTTCTTATTTGAAATTAATACTGCAAAAACATCTACTACCTCATTCTGTTTATATCTTTCTAGCATAGACATTCTTACTCAATCATAGATTCTACCTCGAGTGCAAGTGACATCGCTTTAGATCTTCATCTGGAATGATAGCAGGAGGCTTAAATGTAAGTTATCACCCAGCTTTGTCGACCGCAACACCAACATATTTCCCAAAGAACCTGGTCACCATGAGGCGTATTTCAACTTTAAGAAAATGGCAAAACCATTGGGAGGGTGGCTGAAAAGGACTTCGTTTGAAACCGCCACGGCGAATGGTAAAGAAAGCGTCTACTTATCGATAATGGCACTTTGATGATCTCCATGTCTTCTCGCAAATTTATCCACAACAAATATCCTCGCAGGATTACTATTGCTTACACCGGTGCCTTTGTATTGAAGCATAGGTCAAGCAAATATTTGAGGAGTGTGGAGTCATTTCCAGATGAAGAATCGAGGTCGAGCTTTGGTGTCCATGAACAATGACAGCCGGGCATGAGCTCGAGAAGCATATTTTATCAGACTGAGATCGTATCCTATTAGCGACATGGTTTCGACTCAAGCTGTGGCCTGCCTAAACATCTACCGTGAGATCCCCAAGGTAGTAGTCGAATCACAAGAGGCTACAAAAACCGAAGAAGAAAACAATTAGAAAGGCAAAGGTTATCCATGCACTTCTTTGTTTCTCCGTTTTGGAGAGAATGGGAAACCGGCATAAGTGTAGATGGAAATGTGCATGATCTTGATAAAGTCAGAGGAATGTTTGAGAGCGAAACGAAAGCCTTAAGGAAAGGGGTGAGAGCAGCATTCCAAATGATCCAAAATCTCGTGAAGCTAATCCTCCATCTCGTGTCTAGCTCTCCTTCCCTCAGTTTTCTCTCAGATTCGACTCTTCCGACACTCGAATCGGGAGGTTGAAGTTCTATATCAACTATTTCTTAGTTGTAATTAGCTTGCTTGAACAGGTAATACATTCAACATTGATTTTCTTGTACTCTTATATGTCAGGGGAATATTCCAAGAGATTTTCTCCTTCTTCGATTTTCACGCTGCTTAGCTTCACAAAATGCATTATATTGTTGAATGCAGTTATCTCCCCGAAATTATGATTATCAATGCATAACTCGAATGTTTTATTAGTGAAGCCATGTAAACAATATTGTTGTTTTCCCTGGGCTGCTTATTGTTTGATGCTAATGCTAGACTGCGAAGGAGTGTATTTCTTCTTTAAGATGAGATTTGAGCCTCTCTTATTAATTTTTCTTCGTAACCCACTTTGAGCAAATGAGCCAGGGCATGGAAACCGCCGCCGGATAAATGTGACCACCCATTGATAACAAACCAATTCTTGCTTGTTGCCCATTTCTCTATCTGTGGTTTATGTTTGGTTTATGTGTTTGTTTTCTTTTCTATGGCAAATTTGCGACCACATTTCTATTCAATTGTACAAAATAATTGTTAGTTTCTTTTCATGAAAGTATTAATTTAAAGTGATATATATTATGCAAAAAAGGTTGATTAATTTAAGAAAAGGACAACTATATTATTTGTCATCTATTATCGTAGATGGTTGTCATGTTTCATTCTAGGATAATTATGCAGTAGCTATTAGCATTGATGGGTTTCATAATCCTAGTGCACTCCAAAGATTCCATTTTTATGTTCAAGTTTAGAGTAGATGATTTAAATTATGTGTGTAGGAGATATTGTTATCTTTTTGGTGGATCAATTCGATGGATGAGTTGATTCATCATAAATTAATGTCTTAATTTAAATATTTATATAATAATGCACTTAAGGGGCCCCTGAGGCTTGTCTCAGTAGTAATGTGGGAAAAGGGGTGGAATAGGTGTTGGGTACTTGTAATAGAGTGATCGATGTCAAGTCGGGAGTCCTCAGAAGAATAGAATAGTACAACGTTGTAATATAACATGGAAAAAATAGAAGGGAGGAAAAGAAATAAGGGAGGAAAAGGAAAATGTATAAAATAATGTATTTTAGACAATTTTTTTGATTTATTTTTTAATTGTCTTCTGTTTTAATTGTTTTAAAGAATGATTATATATATATGAGAAATAATTAAAACTAAAATATTACATATGCACAAAATTTTATTTTTAAAATATTTTTAAGAATAAAGGGAGATAAGGTGCACAAATGTCTCACTTTGATTTTGCATATTAACACTGCTGGCTCCCAAAATACCCTGATGTTTACTTTTGTAGCTCAACCATACCCTCACGTTAATTAATTAGCATCGATGTTCCAAACTATAGCACCATAACCTATATAGTTGATTCTGTCATCGACCGAATCACCCGGGCCTCCCCATATAATCAAGGAAGACTACCGCTCTTCCCGAAAAAAAAAAAGAAAAAGAAAAGAAAAGACAGTAGCTTAAGAATCCTTTCAACTGCTTCCAGATAAAACTTAGTCCGTAGTGCTTAAGTCAGTCGACACAATACTCATATAGTATATAGGCTATGTCTAGCCGAGTTTGGAAATAAGCCTTTCTGCATGTCTTGATGCCCACCTCGCTTCATTGAATCTCCCTAATCTCCGCTCCCTCGTTTTCAGGGTCGATCTGGCGTAACATCAAGTTTGCATCTTGTTATCTTAGTTTATTTCACAGATTAAATACATGCTTTGCAAAATGTCATGCAATGCTTCGTTCTCGCTTCTTCCATGCTAAGAAAAATATCTCGTGGTCCCTACATCTTTTATCTCAAATTCTTCTATCAAGTGTATCTTAAATCCTAAATTTCCTTAAAATTTGTAAATCGTGAATAATTATATCGCCTACATAGACAATGAACGTTCAGAGCTTACAGTTGGTGCATTTTGAAATGTAGTGTGCGGTCTCCTCGTTCGAAAGCCATATTTCTTTAATGACTTAGTAAATGGCTTAAACCAAGACTATAAATGATTTTCTCTTTAGTTTGCACACCCTTCTTGTTGATTCCTAGTCGAAATCCATATACACTTCCTCTCCTCTAACTTCCATGAAAAAGGAATTCTACACTGAATAGAATAAGTTCCTAACAAATTAAATGGTAGAGATAAAAGGATCAGGAATTGAATTCATCTTAGTCATCGAGCAAATTGATAACCATTACTGAAAAATTTGAGTTTTTCCTTAGCTACTAATCTCATCTGCATCTCTTAATAGAGCTTATTGGTTTGATATGGGATTCTGAAAACTCCATTTGTATCCTAATGTTTCTTTCCATTTAGTACCCGGTCTAATTTCCATCTTTCACTTATGGAGGCCCTATTTCCACAAACACAATGTTTCCATATTTAGGATTTCTAGAGTTTCTTGTACATTTTGTGGCTGATTTTTTTATTTTAGTTATTATTATTATTATTTTATGACAAAGCAAATGTAAGCGCTAACATACAGAGGGAGACAAAGTAGGTTAGGGATATTTAGTGCGGCTCTAACACTGCTCCTATCGGGCAATGGAGCATCCAAGTCTAGATTTTATTAAAGAATCTGATCGAGATGTAAGGATTGCAATAATACCTTTCTTGGAGATGGGAATTGACAATTAGGAAAAAAAGGTAGATGATTAGGGGAAAATATAGTAAATTATACTTTCAAGAAAGGAAAGAAAAGATATGGATTAACTTTAATTGGAATTAAGCATATGAAGTTGGAACTAAATTAGAGTTAGTGAGTTTATATTAAAGTAGATCACTATTCGAGTCGGACAGGGATTACGATTAGGATTATAAATATACTAGAATTAGAATCATAAAAGATCATTGGAACCTAATAAAACTTCGAATTTCTCTAGAGAAACTTATAAATAAAGTTAATCAATATAAATCAAAACGAATTGATATTAATAGTACTAGCTTTTTTTTCTAATTACTTGCCATGTTACACTAATGATGAGGCTCAGAGAAGCAAATAGAGGAGTAGTATAAGCCCCTAAAATTGTAAAATAAAATTTTGCGTCCAATGTACCAAGGGATTGAAACTTGTAACTAAGGATGCCCTTGAAAGCAAAGCTTTAACCATTTACACTAAAGCTAATGCTTGTATTTTCAATCATATAGCTAGTAAATCCACTCAAATTTTTTTTTTTTATAAAAATCACTACAACACTCTTTCTGATCTCGCATCTCGGTGTCTTTTTCAAGTTTAAACAACATTTAAGAGGGAAATGTGGGAAGAAATAATTTCCAGATCAAAAGAGAGGAAGAATAATCCTAAGCCTTATCCAAAATTGAAGTCACGTCCCTAGCTCCGCCACTAAGGGAAGGCCCAGACTGCGTTTTCGCCTTTTTCAGTTGTAATTTTTTCTCTTTTTTTTTCTTTTTTATTTAATTTTTTTCAAGATAAACTTTATTTCTTGTTCCACTCTCTTTACATCATACAAATAGAATCCCCGACTCACCTATTTGAGCATAGGCACCATCCTTTGGTTGTCCTTTCATCATAGGATTTAGACACATTCTCCTTCTTCTTCTCGAGTATACCAAGGAGTTTATAGAATTCCAACAACTTCATTCATTTTGTTACCAACATCATTCTCAGAGTTATAGCCCAATTTTAGGGTCATTGATGATTATTTATAGTAGAGTAAATTGACTAGGGTTAGGATACAAATGATGCTAAATTTTAACTCCTCGAATTCTCCTCTAAAGAGTTGTCCGACAATGGAAGGTTCTCAAAGATTTTAACACCTACCGTGATATATTTTTTTTCTGATTGAGGAAAATACTCAAACCCATGAGTTGAGAATAACTAAAGAGTCACACGATAAGAGCTTCTTAGGATACAATTTAATCCTTTACTTCGGTACATGAACATAAGCAACATACTCAAATATTTTTAAGAGAGAAGATCCAAAGGAATCACACTTTCAGATATCGATCAGAGTTTTTATATCTAGAATCTTGTATACAATTACCTGGAATGTGTATTGTTATAATACTATGGGCTCAAATGACTTGTGGATGTTTTGTGAACATTAGAGCTCTTCTGTTTCTAAAAGATGTTAATTCTTTCTTTTGGCCACCCCATTTTTGGTAGATGCGTATTGCACAAAGAAAAATATATGTTGCCATTTTCAGAATATAAGTCAGTAAAATTGAATTGGAATACTCTTTTCCATTATCGACTCACGAAAACTTGTATTTTTGTTTGAAAATGATTTGCAATCATTTATGAATTTTTGGATGGGAGGGTAACTTGATTTTTGTCTAGCAAGTAAATCCATGTGGTACATGTGCAATCATGGATAAAACTCACAAATCATTTTAAAGGCTAAGATAAGATAGAATGTGGGGGCCTGAACATCACTATGAATGATGTTTTAGAAGTCATTGCTCGTATTGTAGTTTTGGAACGATGAAAAAACCTACATACAACACCTATAGTTGTAATTTATATTCGAAGTTGTAATGTAAGTTCGAAAGCATTTATGAGTTTTTAAGTGAAAAGATTGTAGTAGATCAAGACTCTGCCAGTTAAATGGAATCCTCTAGTTGATTCAGCGATGAGTTTCAAATAATTATTCAATTTGATAATCAATGACATAAATACGGTGCAAGGCATGCATTTTATGCCATCACTTATTTCAAACTGATGACTAAGCCTAATAATAGTAGACTTTTGGATGCTTTATTTCATAAGCTTCCGCACTACGTTTTATAGGAAGCGGGATTGCAATGTCTAATGTGTTCGCGATATATCTTTGTTGCTACCGACTTACGTTCATCATGTGTATCCCCTCTAAATGTTACTTCTGCTTTCTTTTCATGTCTTAGTTTTCTTCACGATGAAAGAATTGACATAGATTAAAGAAATTATATTCCAATACATTGTTTTGGCAGTTGTGTTCACGGTAATATGTCTGATCTCGTGCGCGTGGTGCCATGGCATGATTACACTTTAAAGTTGAGGGTCCTGTTGCATATAATACAATGACGAACTTCTAACAAAGATGGAGAAAAGCAGCAAAATGGCGCGATTTCAGGCTTAAAAAGGTCACACATTGGCATGAAGATGCTTTGATAAAGCTAGACCGCATTTCATGGATAATCACTCCCTCCCAGGTCCTACGGTGATCATGCTTTCGGCGTTACTGCGAAAGATGATCGGAGAATTGACATGTCTCGGTGCAAAAAATACCCGGGTTATTTTGAAGATCAATTACTTACTCATATTACCTATTTGGGGATGGAAAAACAAAAAGGACTACAGATTCTGATGGTTTCTACTCTCTTGTACTAGGTATTTCGGTCAATTGATTCAGGATATGTGAGGGGATTCCCAAAGGTTGTTTAGGATCTTTGAGGCACGAGGTTAGGACTACGCTTATGTGCGATCACTTGTTAATTAGTGAGTTTTGTATCCACTAAATTAATTCAATCGGGTTTATGTTAGTTGACTTTA
Source organism: Tetrastigma voinierianum (assembly GCA_016808115.1). Taxonomy (NCBI): domain Eukaryota; kingdom Viridiplantae; phylum Streptophyta; class Magnoliopsida; order Vitales; family Vitaceae; genus Tetrastigma; species Tetrastigma voinierianum. The sequence goes on from JAEQBH010008707.1 coordinate 84,708, forward strand.
TACTAGTAAAATGAAAGCTTCTATCACCCCCTTTTAGCTGCAGTCTTGTTTGTGGAAAGAATGCGAGAAAATGAATGGAAACATACATCTTGCTTATGTAAGCGCTATAAGATCGACGCAACGCCGTTTACATAGAGCCCGATATTTTCTTGGATGCATATTATTGGCCATCATACAAAAATGCGAGGTAAGCGGTGATAGATTGCGGTCTTGTCATCGGCCTCATCATCACGCTGGCAATTCCCTCTTTATCAATCGCGATTGCTGCCTGGCGAGACATTTAATTTTCCACCAAATTTAAAACTTCAGTAAAAAACATGAAGGTGATTTTATTATCTTGATATTTATTTTAAATGTTATCTATTTTACCGTTTGAAGTCCCTAAAGAATAATTCAAGTATCTGTCTACTTGCTAATATAACTCATGTTAGCTTGATATGCATATTGGCATCTTAACAAGATATTAGAGCTTTGGTTAAGCAGAAATCTCAATTTTGTCTCACTCAAGTTTCTTGTTTGTTCATTCCCCCTAATCATATATCTATGTCTGTTGATCTATCTCTATCTCTTCACGTGTGAGTATGGGGCTGCATTTGAGATGGGTTATAGCCTCATATGCATCATGGGTCATTTATTTATGGTCGTAGTGTTTGTCATCTCTCCCGCGTGTGGGTATGATCTAGAATTTTTAGGGAAGTTATTAGCTTGGTGTGCACAATGGACAACCTAACATGACAGCTTTTTTGGATGAAATTTCTTCTCACATTGTTTGAGTAGAGATATATGAAAATCTTATCTACATGATATCTTGAATGTGAACCTGGTTTTAAAAGGCGCACCTTGCAAACTTTAATTTCCTTTTTGAACACTTTTACTCTTGAAATTTCTAATTATATATATTAATATTCATATAATTTCTTTACCTTTTATATTGAATGTTTCTTTTAAATGTTAGGAATGTTAATTTTTTAATTCAATTAGATTTGAAGCATATTTTATAAAAATAATGTGCATACGAGGTCACATTTCACTTCACTCAAGCGCGCCTTGTCTTTGTGCTTAGCGCTAGCTTTGAGGAGGAAGCTTTTGTGCTGGAGTGCCTCGCATCACTAAAACTATGTGTATGAAGATTTATTTGGGCTGGTTTTTTCTTTTCCAAAAATTCGGGATTTTTGGGTTGCTATTTTCTATTTTACCATAAAATTTTTGACATTTTGCACATGTAAATAATATTTCCTTCTCTCTTTTTCTTCCTTGCTTCTTCTCTATTTTCGCGTGATTATAATAATTAGGTGTATTCTTACACTCTCTCTGAAGTCAATAGATGCTTATTCAAAATTTCCTTCAAATCTTTTGTTTCTAATTCATGCTTTTTAAAGAGATTCATTCTCTTATATGTTTTCTAATTCTACATTCTATTTGTGTGGCTTGGTCACGAATAATTTAATTCCTATGGAGGCGGCCTTAAATTTGTAGCAAAATCGGTGCATATGAACATTTACGTGTCTATATAGTGATACCGATGTTGCGAGAAAGGTGTTCCAAGTAGTCTTTGCCGTTAGAAATTCTTTTTTGGCAGGTTAAACAAACATCCTTTTTCTCATGTATTGTAGTTATCTTCTACTTCCAGCATTCGAGGATGTGGGTTGGATATTTTTCTAACTTGGCATGACTCTACTTAGTTTTTTCATTTGCCATTTCGGTGGATCTGTCACCTATGCATTATTAGCTGATTTTACTTAGTCCATAAGTTAGAAAGTTATGTCTAAGGGTAAGGTCGATCGAAGCCTCGACTCAGCGAACAGGAAAAACATCCTTTTATTTTATTTATACAAACACGCATAATCTTAAAACTTGTTTACCCTGCAGGTAAATCTTCATCAAGAGGGATTGGAGATGAATTTGAATATGAATGTTAGTTTATGGATAAGTTAGTCCCTGAACATTTAATTCATAAAATATGCAATACGGAATCTAAAATCGAGAAGATAAAGGTAAAGTTTCATAGGCTTTGGGAATGCATAAACCGATTTCCAGAGGTTGCAAAGTGGTGAGGTTTAGATAAAATTGTTGGTGGAATGGAAGATTTGCAGTGGGAAAATGTTAAGAAAAGAATGTAGCATCAGATAAGATGGAAGTTAATAAAATTATTCACTATCTTGAAGAAGGCTACAAAAATAAGAATTGAAGTAAATTTGTGGCCTGTGATGATTTATATTGTAAGATAGGTATGAAAGTGTTATGACCCATTATGAGTCCCAAATCGCTAAGTTACTGCTTGATTTTGTGGGTTTATAACTACTTGGGCTCCCTCCCCTTGACAACTAGCTTTTGGGGTGAGCTACACTTTCAGTGGTTTGTACGATTGGTATTAGAGTGGTTCATTCCTTGGGGATGACCCCCGTCTCGAAATTATGGGAGGGCTGCTACCCGTGGGGTCCACGAAGTCACTATAGTGTTGTGGGAGGGCTATTACCCGTGGGGTCTGCGAAGTCACCAACTGCCGTGGACGTCGGTTTTGAAAGAGGGATGGATTGTTATGACCCATTATGAGTCCCACATCGCTAAGTTACGGCTTGGCCTTGTGGGTTTATAACCACTTGGGTTCCCTTCACTTGATAAATAGCTTTTAAGAGTGAGTTCTATTCAAGTGGTTGCAATAGAAAGATGCGTAGGAAGATGGTGCGAACCGATTGCATTAGAAGTGCGAGATCATAGAATTTTTAGTTTAGGCTTGGGGTTATTAGTGACATGAGATAGGAAGTCTAAAATGCGGCGAGAAAGATAAGTATGGAAGGTTGTAGGAACATGGGGATTTTCTTTGTATCAGTGTATAGGACTAATTTGTTTATGAAGACCCTGATCGTGAAGGCAAAGAAAGGATGAAAAAGCACTTTCGTAAACATAATATGCAGAAAGAAGGTCGAATATAAAGCTCCACAAATTATCATGATGTTAAGCTTTACAAGTTATGTTATGGAACTTTGAGTGAGTGATTTTAAGCAAACTTTAAGGCAGGTAATGCTTTGTACTTGGAGTGTTTCCCTAAGGAATGAAGCTATTTTCTTTGGATAAATTAAAGAGAAATTGAACGATAAGAAAGATTTCCATGTAGTGCTTATTGACATTGAGGATGCATGCAAGGGATTTCTAAGGAATTAATGTACTGGGTTGCGAAGAGAGGTTGGAGCAATATGTGATCAAAGTCACGCATATAATAGTGCAATAAGAAGTATGACGAATGTTGGAGAGACAGAAAAATGAAATCACGACTAATGATCTCTTACTTTTATTGATCATCACGTAAGTTCTTGGGTATATTCGAGGAGATGCATCACAGGCTTATAGTGTGTGCTGATTATATTGTTTTAATTGATGTTAATAAGGAGTTAACTCTAAGTTATAACTATCGAATGGGTACTTGAGGTTCACAGGCTTCAGTAAGGATGAGACTTGTGAAATTTTATCGCCCGGAAAATACGTAAAGTGGTTTATGTTATCCGCAGTTAATTAATTATCCATAATAGTGAAGATCAGGATTTCTCCATCTTGTAAGTACATAATGAATGAACCAGAGAAGCAAATTTGAAGTATTTTGTATCACATAAGGCCTTTCATACGACATGGAAAATTTGATCGGATAGTATGCGGTTATGTATACGAACATAATGTTGGCTGTTAAGAAACAACGTGTTTGAAAAAATAAGTTTATCTGAACAAAAAGATAGAATTAAGTGGGAATACAAGAAAGATGGAGCGTAAATGATCTATCATCAGAGAATATAGGTGATCTAAGTTGGTTCAACCATAAGCTAATAAGGTCGAGTGAAAAAAGCAGTCCGAGCAGTGATTTCATTCCTTATTCATGGTGTCACAACAACAAGGTGAGTCAGGACCTTGGTAAAATTTGCAACAAGAAACATGAGTGAAGGATCGAAACCTTATCTATGGTTGAATTATAGGTGAAGGACTCTAATCCTCGGGTTTTGAACATCAAGCCGGAAATATTCAAATATTGTTTCATTTTATGATTGTTATGATGAGGATGAATCTTTTAACGTATTCATTAAGGTAGGGAATTTCTATTAGTTTCATCGAGTTGAATTAGGATTCATAGTTTTAGCGAGTCGAGTGGAAGCTTAGTAGTTGGAATCAAATTAAGATTTAGTAGTTAGAAACCAATTAGAATTAGAGTCATAATAGGTCATTAGAGTCCTAATATACTTCAATTTTCTTAGAGATGTGAGCCTATAAATAAGGCCATGTAAAAAAATTTAATTGGTTAATAATATTTTGTTTTAACTTGCGAAATATTGCAATTCTCAATGGCGAGACTCAAATGATTTTCTTATCTATTTTTCCTCATTGATGGGAGGCTCCCTAGAAAGCGTTTATTGGGACTATATGGCTTTCTATCACTTCTCTTCACATATTTTCTCTATATTTTTCAATATTATCTCACAGCTCTGTAACTCAAATTTTTAAACGAGAAACACTTATTTTGATCCTTAAAGCTATCAAATTTGAATGATTGCAGGGACAAACAATGAGTATGATGTACCAAATTATTGGGCAGGCTATTAATAAAGCAGGCCTTGTTGATATGCATCACCCACAGGATTATTTTAAATTTTACTGCCTCGGAAAGCGTGAAAGTTCATCTACATAAAGTCCTCTTCAAACATGCAATTCTTCTGAGAACTGTGCATTGGTATGGCATTTTCCCTCTGATGTTAATAAGTTTACTATTACATGTATTCTCCATCCAAAAAAAACATTTCATCATGGGTTGAATATCTAATTAGGGCCACCCAATTTGAATTGTATATCATTGTGGTTGAAGTATAATGCTCCATATTTCATACTTAATCATAAATTAAAGGAAAAAAAGGATTGGGAAGAAATTAACAACGGTTCAACCTATAATTCTTATTGCTAGTAATTTGTTGTTCTATGTAATATTGGCCTTTCCCTCTACATATTTGTTTGGGCTAGGTTTGGTTTTAAGGAAATAAGCAAAAGAAAAAAAATATTAAGGTCGATAAATTGTTTTGTAAGCTACTTCAAGCTCACTTTAATTAATTTAATTCTTATACATAATGATTAAATAGTTTGAGAAGGCATAATTCGTGATTAATTTTTCATCATATTTGATTTTCTCTAGTATTTTTTTCATGATAAAGCCAAACATGAAAAATTATTCTTTTAATTGCGATGTAGTGCTCATTGATATCATGTCTACATCTTGAATTTACACACCTGCGCTAGCCTTTCATAGTCCACCCTTTATTTTTCCATCTTCGGTTGCTTAGATCATATTTTCATAAGCTTTTGAGTATCTTGATGAAAAGGAATTTGGTTTTGATCGATGGTGCATTTATCATGTAGACATATCAACTTTGAGAATCATTTGTTCCGTATAGTTGCAAATCGAGGTTATATATGTTCTACCATTATTATTCTGTGAGTCTTTCTTTTTCTTCTTCATTTGCGGGGATTAGCTTTCAGTACCACGCAGTTATGATTTACGTCCATGCCAAGGGATGATAGTTGATGATGAATATGTCTGATGGGATCATGATATTAACCGAAGATCCTTGGATGGTTCAACTTTGAGGATCTGAGATTGCCATGGCGCTTATCGACCAACATACACGTAATTCGAGGAAGAAGACTCAACCCGCGACGGGTTGCTTTCATATCATTTTTTTTTTTTTGGTTTCATATTGTTTCAAAAACATTTGCATTCATATCTCAATATTCATCTTACGCCAATTTGGATCTGGGTATATGGCTATAGGATGTCACTGCGGAGCCGAGCACACGGGCGTTCTCGAGTTGTTTTACTGACCAGGAGACTCTAGAATGTATGAAAAGTGAGCTTGACATTGCCAAACTAATTGGCGAGATATACGCGGCTGAAGAACACGAGATGGCGAGGGCATTTACGATGCGATGCAATCAGGTGAACAAAGATGGAAAAGTAACCACATTGGATCATCAACTAATCTTCCTGATGCTCTAACCACATAACTATCTCATCAAACCTTCAAAATTGAGTAACGGTTTATCATGAAAGTCCAGACGAGGAATAAAAATGGAGAGCATACTGAGTAGCTTGAGGAGAAATGCAGAGCAAGATGATAATACCAGCTGCAGCAAAAGCGGTTAGAATGAAATTCGGGGCTGGGAGAAAGACACCTACGTTTCGGATGTAGTGCGTTGTATATATATGTATGTTTGTTTGTTTGTCTTGTATGGAAAATAAGTTCAAAGTAGAAAACATTTATTGATGATGGTACAATGTTAATATCAAGTTTCCATGATATTAAATAAACACTCTTTAGGCGAAATAGGAAAAGCAGCTTCTCACTGCATTTTCTTTAATGTTTGAGAAAGTATTGCATGATGTTGATAAGTTGTCAATTTGATGCCTTTAAAAAAGTTAAATTAAGTGAAGAATAATATTTTTTGGTATTACTACACTTATATACTAAATTAGCAATCTTAATAAACACATAATAATAATTTTTTTAAAATTCCTTAAAAACCTTAAAAATTTACATTTTATTTATTCAAATATGTAATTTTTATTTTTCTCAATTCACTTTCCCTTTTGGAATCATCATCTATTAAAAATATTAAGATTTTAACACTAGCCCAGTATACCTAACTCACATGGTAAACCGTTCAACATTTAAATAGATAAGGCATGAGGACGGGTGTCCGGCAGATTCTAGCGTGGGCAGTTCTTATGTTATCAATTGTGTGTTTAGTTATAAAAAAAAAAATTAACACATATTTTTTAGGAGTCCTCTTTTTTATACACTATTTTCTACCATATTCATTGTTTTTATGATATTTTTATTCTTATAAATTTTAAGGCGTTAAGAAAAATAGTAAAAAGGAAAAAAAGTGAAGGAAAAATACATTCAAAATTGTTAAAGTATTCTAATTTGTGGCGAAAAATGGTGTTAGTGATAATTATATTTAAATATAGAAAATTTAAGACATTGAAAAAATTAGGGTTTTATTTTATTTTATTTTTTAAAAATTAAAAATAATTTTTAAGTGTCTTCTAAAGTAAGTTTTAAGCTCACTTTCTTCTCTGCGGTGCGAAGTCACTCTCAATCCTTTGGCCTCTTCATCAGCTCTCTAACCCTCTCGAAGCTTTGCATTATTTTCTTTCTTTGTTCGAAGTTTTTTGTTTTTCTTTCCCACTGTCTTTGGTTCTGACTCATGTGAAATGGAGTTGAAAATCTCGTGAATCCTCCACTCACGATCTTTGCATAGTTTGTGCGGGTTTCTTTGCTCTCACTTTCTCTTCCTTCTCCCTTGTATGTAAGGTTGTTGTGTTCGATTAGTGAAAAAGTGAGGAGAAGAGAGAAATAGAAGAAATTGAATCTTGCATTTTTATGTTGTTTTTCTAAGGGATGAAGTGGGAGCTTGAAGATTTAAATTTTAGTTACGATTTTCGTAAAACAAGCGTAACTTTCTACGGTTGGATTTTGAATTTTGAGCTTCAATTCGGAGTTAGGTCATTCAGTGAAGATTTTCTCACGAAATGTAAATTTCAACACAATCTGCGAAGAGTCATTTTCTTGAAAAGTCAAGTTTTATTTTTCCCAGGGCTTAGATAATCACCAAAACCTTGGGTTGCCATGACAAAATAATACCAGCTGGAATGTATTTGTTTTGGGTATTATTTTATGATGGCAATTATTTTAAATCTTTTTTTAGGTGTTAATTGAGCAGATTGAACATTGTTCGGTTGAAGAATAGCTGACGGGGCCACCACAATCTTTGAAAAAGATCGGATACCTCGTTAACAAGAAGGGGTCAATGATTATTATCCCTCTAGGAGTTGGAAGTGGGCCGTTCCTGTGTCTACGCATGTCCTATAAGGGAAAACCATATTGGTATACCATAATGCATTGTGCTTTTATTTTGGTTGCTAGTTTTTTTACTTCCATTTTCAACATTTGGTTTTTAATTTGTTTGTTTCTGTTTTGTTCATGTTCTATGGTGATAGTTTGACTGTGGAATTCATCCAGCATACTCAGGCATGGCTGCTTTGCCATACTTTGATGAGATTGATCCTTCAACCATTGATGTTCTTTTGGTGACCACGGTATGTGTTCTTTTCCTTGTTGAATATTGAATGCCTATTTGTTTTATAACTTAGTGTCTGAATTGAGAAATGAAGTTAGAGAATATCATTATTGTTTTTGATATTGTAATCATGGGTATGGTCATTTTTATGCAATTTTTTGTTTCTGAAACAATGGAATGAATCCTTCCTCAATGGTCTTACTGAGAAAAATGATCAAACAACTATTGCTAAAGCATATAAAGATTCATGTATCTTCTCTTATCAGTATCTTGTACTATTAGGAGCACTGCAGATATATCTTATAGGAATGAGACTACATATAACACCCAAATTTTATGCCATCTTCTGAATAGCTCTTGCTTCTCAATGGTTTCTTCATTAAATTTTCCAATTTTTCTTTTTTCTCAAGGAATAAACTCTTGGAAATTCCTCTCTTCATATGAAATAGCTTCCTATACTTGAAATCTATCACTGATTTCCAGTCTGGCCTTGAGATCTTTTGTGCTTTGAGTAGATTTTCTTGAGCCAACTTTTCTCGATTTGAATCCTGACTGCATGGCTGATGCATGCTCTTAAAATGGTCGAAAGCACATCACTAGTTAGTTATCTACCATTATAAGCATTATAATGAGAGTATTCTCTGTAGCTGGATTGGAGTGATCACTCTATAGAAAGACCATTCACGATTGAAGTTCCTAGGGGATGCGGGTTAATGGACCTACCCCTTTGCATCTCGTATAAAGTGTCCATACACACACTTGAACATAGCTTTCGTACTTTGAACCCCGAGGCTCTGATAATCAAATCTATAGCTGAAATTCCTTTGGAGAAGCCCACGCTTGCATCTACGTATAAAGTTCCCATACCTCATGTCGAACATGTACTTTCGTACTTGAGCGCCTGAGAGCTACAATAATCAAATCTATCAGCTAAAATTCCTGTGGAGAAGCCCCAATCGCTCGCCTTCTTTGATTATGTTGAAGTTCCTATTGCTTTCCTCAGCATTGTTTTCTTCTCAGTGAATGGGTTTATGTTAATCTCATACTTATCTCTGAGCAGTGCTCTTAGCTGTGGTATGTAGCAACATATGCTCTTAATGATCATTTCATTCAGTATCTTGCATGTCTTGTCTTGTCCAATGAACTTTTTGTCAATCTTGAAACATTTTAGAACTTCGTCTTAGTTTTCCTTTTGGTTATCTACTACACTTTCTCATGTAAAATTGCCCATGTTCTTTTAGATGTGCTCTCACTTTCTTGCATTGTAATGTGTTGCATTTCCTGTGCAGCTTTCACTTGGATCATGCTGCATCCCTTCCATATTTCTGGAGAAGGTTGGCCATTTATTTAATTAAAATTTATGCTATTACTTTGCCTATAAATTTAGCTAAAATATTTGAATTTGTTCATTAGACCACATTCAAAGGGTGAGTTTTTATGACACATGTAACAAAGGCTATCTACAAGTTGCTTTTGTCTAATTATGTGAAAGTGAGCAAAGTTTCAGTTGAAGATATGCTATATGAGGAACAAGACATTCTTCGCTCCATGGATAAAATTGAGGTGAGTTGATTTTTGTTTGTAGATGTATGTTTCATTCTCCCCTTTTTGGAGACTAGTAATAGTTTCTTCTAATTTCCTCTGATTGTCCGAACTAATTTTGAAGCTAATCTAAATGCATCTGTTTCCTTGATTGGTTGTAAGGGACTTAGATTTGGGTCTTTTAATCTCTTTTACTACGGTTCTAAATTTTTTGGTCAATGTTATCTTTAAAGTTTCCAATGAGTACTTTTTCCATGGAAAATTGGATTTGGAGCAGTGACAGTATCACTATATCGAGCTGTTTTGATTTCTAATCCTCCTCTTGTACTTCCTTTTTTGAAGGCCTGAAATGGTCCATGTATCACAGATTAGCTTAGATCCGTTTATTTAAATTTGCAGTTTGCTCTAATGTTCTATCTTGGGTCTCTTATTTGAAATTATCTTCTTGCAGAAACATCTACTACCTCATTCTTAAGCTTAAATCTTTCTACCATAGACATTCTTATCACGAATCATATCTATTCTAGAGTGCAAGTATTCTTGTTTTTAGATCTTCATACGTGTGCTGTTCTTCACCTTCTATGAGATTAGTGGGTTTGTCTTCAGCGTAGAAGGTTTTGGCAAATAATACTAATTGAACTATTTAGATTAAATTGACTATACTTCTAATATTGGTTTTTGTTGTGCTCCCTTACAACATTATATTGTATCTGAATTTAGTTTCAAACTTGTTACATAACCAATCTAAGAAAATATAAAACTTGTTCTGAAAAAAAAGGAAGCAATATGGTGTGTGTACTTCTCATATGCCAAAATATTGGTTGCATATAATCCTGATCTGTTGCAGACTGTTTGGACATTTACAACAATTGACTTTAGATGTGTTGCTTAATTTTATTATCTCATTTAATGTTCTTGTAACTATAATTAAATCCATCTTCTGCAGGTCATTGATTTCCATCAGACATTAGAAGTAAATGGAATATGATTTTGGTGTTACTGTGAAAAAGCTTCACTACTCATCAGATAAAGATGGTGGAGATATGGCTGATTTGAAGGCTTTCAAAAGCGAGATTCATGCTCTAACACAGATAAGGCATCACAATATTGTCAAGCTTTATGGCTTCAGTTCATTTGCTGAGAACTCATTTTCGATTTATGAGTTTATGGAAAAGGGGAGCTTGAGAAACATTCTAAGCAACGATAAAGAAGCAGCAGAAAAACTTGATTGGATTGTGAGGCTAAACATTGGGAAAGGGGTGGCTAAAGCTTTATCTTATATGCACCATGATTGCTCACCTCCAGTAATTCATCGAGACATAACCATGACAATGTTACGATTAGATTCGAATATGAAGCCCAATGTCTCAGACTTGGCCTGACTAAACTATAAGCCGGACTCATCTAGTGAACTTAGTTTGCAGGAACTTTTGGTTATACTGCTCCAGGTACCATTTTCTTAATTAGTGCGTTAGTTATACTATTATAATTTCTTAGCGGGCTTGAGCATGATGTAATCTTCTTAATTTCTGCGAGAACTTGCTTACACGATGAAGGTGGATAATAAAGCGGATGTTTATAACGGGGTTGTAACAATGGAGGTAATTATGGAAAGTCATCTGGTGAACTCTATGCTTGTTATCATCAGCATCCTCCCACCGTCGCAACCTCGTCACCGGTTACTGCGGCCGTTAGTACGTTGAATGATGTTATGGACAAGCGCCCCTCACCTCCTATGGATGAAGTGGGTGAGCTAGAAGTAGTGGTTGTAGTGAAGATAGCATTAGCATGCTTATGTGTCAATCCCCAATCTCGACCAGCTATCACGACAGATTGACGAGCACTCTCGTCTGAGGGCCGCGTATTGAAAAGTTTTCCATGATTACATTGGGTGAAGCTGCGGTCGCCGTGGCTTAGGCGGCGGTCCTTACTTCTCCATGTGTATTTTTTTTTATCACCCAGAATCATTGATTTTATTAAGACGAAAATCTCTTTTTCTCTATCTCTCACTTTATAATTGATCCATAAATTGGTTGTGGGAAACTGTAGTATGTCTCTACTTCTGAAGCTTGATCATCTTCGATGCGCTCTATTTTTGAGAGATTCGGATGGCGCGGATTCTTTGCGCGGAAATGAAGTGGGCCGTTCACGTGTCTACATGTCCTATAAAGGAAAACCATGCGGTATACCATAATGCATTGTGCTTTTATTTTGGTTGCTAGTTTTTGCTTCATTTTCAACATTGGGTTTTTAATTTGTTTGTTTCTATTTTGGTCATGTTACATGGTGATGGTTGGTTGTGGAATTCATCCGACATACTCGGGCATGTTTGCTGCCATACTTTGATAAGATGATCCTTGATACATTGATGTCATACGGTGACACATTATGTTCTTTCCTTGTTGGATATTGTAATGTTATTTGTTTATAAAACTTAGTAATCTGCTGAATTGAGAAATGAAGTTTAGAGAATATCATTATTGTTTTTGATATTGTAATCCTAGGTATGGTCATTTTTCTGGAATTTTTTTTTTTAAACAATGGAATGAATTGTTCTTGAATGGTCTGCTGAGAAAAATGACCAAAAACAACTATTGCTAAAGCATATAAAGATTTGACATGAAATAGGCTGAGAACTTCATGCGCCATCTTCTCTTATCAATATCTTGTGCTATTAGAACCTTTGCGAGATATATCTTCAAAGGGAATGAGACTACATCTACCACCCCGAGAATTTATGCCATCTTACGAATAGCTCTTCAACTGCTCCAATGGTTTCTTCATTAAATTTTCAATATTTCTTTTTTCTCAAGGAATAAGCTCTTGAAATTCCTCTCATATATGAAATAGCTTCTATACTTGAAATCTATCCTTGTTTTCTAGTATGGCCTTGAGAACTTTGTACTTTGAGTAGATTTTCTTGAGCCAACTTTTCTCCATTTGAATTCAAAGCTTGCATGGTGATGAATGCCAAAAAGCGGTCGAAACATCACTAGTTAGTTATCTACCATCGTAAGCATTGTTATGAGAGTGTTCTTTGTAGCTAGATTGGAAGGATCACTCTATAGAAAGACCATTCACTATTAGAAGTTCCTTTACGGCCTTGGGGATGCGAGGTTAATGTGCTCGTACTTGAGGCAGAGGCTACAATAATCAATTCTATCGGCTAAAATTCCTTGGGAGAAGCCCAAACTAGTACTTCTTTGATTATGTTGAGTTTATTGCTTTCCTCAGCATTGTTTTCTTCTCGGTGAATGGGGTTATGTTAATCCCCTTTACTTATCTGAGCGTGCTACTCTGCGCTCTGAAAAGTGTCTTATAAGGACATTATTTTAGTTGGGGCCAAAATAATTTGCAACAAAACATATCTTTAGTTTCATATTTATTTGATCGCATGCGGTGACTCCATATATAATTGCATATGGTGTAGTTGCATGCAAAGCGATTGTAGGGGGCAATGGAGACATTGAAAGCTAAGTAGAGGGACCCGACCCGAGGTGAGAGTGATAGCAATAGTAAGGACTGCGCACAATGGATTGTTCAAATATCTAGAAAAACATGATAATTTCGATTTCGGTTTGATGCTGCGCCTATATCTCCCATATTTTCCTTTAGTTTTGCTACTAATTTGTATGAATTCGATATTCTCTAGATTCTTGTGTTTTATTGAGTTTTTGTTTGAGATTTCTGTTCCAAGTAATGAAAATATTATATTTTTTCTTTACCGCGGTGATTCTTGTGCCAAGGGTTGTATAATTGGCGTGTGTGATCCTTAGTATCTTGAGGTCATTTTTCTTCGGATCTAAACTTCAGCTTTTTGATTGATTTAGTGAATTAAAATCTATTAGTATTAATCCAAAACCATACGGGAAAATGGTTAATTAAATGCATAAACCGGTAGTCCTTGAAGTGTTTGATAGAATGTTTGAGAGAGACAGAGAACATAGAGCCGGAGCAGTGTGAACTTGTAATTGTTCAGTCCGGAATGACCATTGGATATGTTTATTATTTATGAATATTTGTAATCATTTTAGTAGCATTTAGTGGCCATCATTTTCCAAGGAATACATAAAGAATAAAAGAGCGTATAGAACAAGGTAAAATACCTTTATGGGGTTTATGGAAGTTCCCACCAATCTCTTCCATTCCCTTTGAGATAGTTTACGCTTCTTGTGAAGGTCATGTGATCAAGTCTATGAGACTCAAGCCATTTGCTTCTGCTATTTGATTTCGACGACAATCGGTATTAGCTGAGCATACAATTGATATAAGCATTAAAGTAAGCTTTCTCGAGGCATTGGAAATTTGTTTGGACCACAATATTCATGGCTAGTCATTATAAATATTGCCAACTAATATTTGCCCTTGTATGAACGGGTTTGAATTGATTACAACTGTGTGTGGCTGAATTTCTTCTTTTAGTATGCTGACACATTTGGTTTAAGGAAAAATATTTTGCTAGGAGTCTTTTATGCGAGTTTAGAGAAACCTAAACATCCTAAATTTAAATTCCATTCCCTAATGAATTGCCTTTCTCTTCCATTATACCGTTTCCATTAATTTCCTAGAGAAAGTATAGTTGTTCCTTCACTTACGCAATGCTAAGCACATATGGTTCACCATAGTTCTTGTGAGAAACCTTAATTCTTGTGAAGTGTGATGCTTATTTGTATAATTAGGCAATAATCATGTTTTGGAACCAAAAGCTTTGTTTGAATTTGAATGTTGTTATCAAATAGCTTCAATAAGAATTTTGTTTGGAAGTGTTAGGGTCTTATATTATTCTAAGGCAATTCTTTATTCCAAAGTGCTAAATACAATAAATTGGAACTAAAACGTTTCATTGTTATGAGTGCAGTCGATCCCTAGAAGAACATATCAATAAAAGACATCTGCGAGAGTCCTTGAACAAATTTACATTTAATTAGTATTGCTTGTACAACTACATATAAAATTATCACTTTACAATTGTGTGATAAATTAAAATAGCGTGACGAGTTATTAAGAACCATCTTAGTAGGAGTAAGTTTGGCCCAGTAAGAAGCTATCAGTCGAAATCTTGCAATCCTTTTTTATAAGCATAAACTTTGTTTCTCACAGGTCCACCCGAGAAATGGTTATGGTTTGATAAGGCGTAATAGGATGTCCACATGAAGGGTCTAAATGGTGGTGAAGCATGCGGCGAACCTTATATCTGAGATGATTACTTAGTAAATTTAAGCAAATCTTGTAAGAAAAGAAAGATTCAATGGGGCTCATGTTATTTTTTCCTTATTCAAGTATAATGTACCTGAAAAGAGACAAACACTATACGAGTTATTGCTTAGTTTTATTGTTTGAAAATGAAATAACAAATTTAAGGGTCTAAGGTGGATGGTGGCTTGCCTTATTTGACCATTCAATTTATCCGAGATGAAAAAGCCGGGTTTGGTGCAACATAATTATACTGAATATAACCACGAAATGCCCACCTACTATTAGGCGTCGGGTAGGAGTCATCAAGAGGCATTGTTGTCGGCATGGATCAAATTATTTGTGCGGTCTTTTCCCTCACATTTGGCTTGAACTTTAGCTGCAATTCGGCTGTTCTTAGGTTGATTGGCCAGGAAGATATACCATTTAGTCACGACAAAAGAATTGGCTCTATTCTAATCAACTATTATATCTTGGCTTGTTCTTTCAATCACCAACAACGATTTGAGACTTATGCATCAAAGGGTTCTACACTTGAAACTCTTTTGACCTTTTGTGTATTATACCTCCAAGATTTTCTTGAGTGGCTTATCTCTACACCACATGCGGGTTGAATAAAGCTTCATATCTTCTAAGGCAAGTCAAGGGATGATTGGCAATGTGTATTCTAGTTTAACTTGTGGATGATTGGCAAATCTACTATTAGATATGTCTTTACGAATTGTCTGGGCATGGCTTTGTTGAATATTGGAGAGAGACAATAGGTAGAGAATAAAAATGCTGAAAATAGGTTTGTGGAGGAGTCTAGTTTTGAGTATATTTCAACATATTTCTAGCCCTTTTCTTGCTAAGATCTAAAGAACCCAAACATATAATAGTGAAAGGAAGGCAGCGAATACTAAATTGTGGCAACTAGAAAATCATAATTGTGAATTCAACTGAGAGCAGGTATCTTCATTTTTTTCAAATTTAATTCTTCTCCCTTCTTGATATTTTTTGACCATAGAACAACATTTCGATATGCATTGCCGTGTTGTGCACTCTTGCACTATTTCCCTCTATTCGCTAGATCATCTGTACATGACTTGGGATCCAAAGAGAGTGTGGTTTGAATTGGAGTTCACCTCTTGAAAAATAAGGAATATGCGCTATTTTTGGCTAATATTTGTATTGTTGAATTATGTTGTGAAAATTGAGCTTATTTATGGTTCAATTTACTTTAAATGTTTGCGAATTAAACTTTTGGCCATTTGGTTCTTGGGTGGTTTTTGCAATGTAATTTTTGTGATTGAAATATGAGATTTGGCTTGTTTTAATCCATGTGGAACTTCTCTGAATCTTTTGTATTGGTTTTCGTTTGGTTGTTATTTGTTGATGAATACTTGATATATCTTTTCTTGAAATTTTTTGGGTGGAGTAGATTATATCTCCTTATGATCTAAGATTTCGATAGATCTAAGATTCCACCTTTCATTTATGGTAACAAATTGCCAGCGAAAGAAAGAAACAAACCCATATTTATCTACCCTTATAGTAGCGACCCGGTAGCGTCATATCACTTTGCGTGGCGACGTAAAGCCCCGTAATTGCCCTTATTGTGGTGGCCAAAATCACCCCATCTATATATCACCTTATAATAGCGACTCAAAAATCCTCATCTATAACCCTTATGGTATGGTAACAAATTACCCCATCTATATATCACGCTATAGTTCTGACGAGAAATAGCCTAAATCCCGTAACCGTCTACAATAGTTGCGACGAAATGGCCCTGATGATCATATCTTTCGGTTGTGGCGGAAAATGGCCCTGACCATAGGCCACCTTTAGTAGTGGCCAAAACTAAAATTGTAACTATAACCTATAGTTATGCCCCCTATAGCCACACCTTGTTGCGGCCCATTTTCTTTGCATCTATATCATATGGTTACACTTGATCTTACTTTTGGTTGGAGTCGATGATTATTTGGCCCTCACTTCCTTGTAGTGTCTTAGTTATGTAGCAACATATGCTCTTAACGATCATTTCATTCAGTATCTTGCATGTCTGTCTTCTTAATGAACTTTTGTCAATCATGAAACTTTTTAGAACTTTCATCTTCAGTTTTCCCTTTTGGTTATCTAGTTTACTTTCTCATGTAAAATTGCCCGTGTTAACTTTTAGATGTGCTCTCCGCTGCATTTATGTGCATGTTGCATTTCTTGTGCGACTTTCACTTGGATCATCGCATCACTATTTCTGGAGAAGGTTGGCCATTTATTTAATTAAAATTTATGTGAATCTTTGCCTAGAATTAAGCTAAAATGTTGAATTTGTTCATTAGACCGCGTAGGCGAGTTTTATGACACATGCAACAAAGGCTATCACAAGTTTTCTTTGAAGGCTGTGGTCCATGTACCAGAGAGATTAGCTTAGATCTGTTTATTTGAGTTCGCAGTTTGCTCTAATGTTCTATCTTGGGTCTCTTAAATGACAAAAATTAATGCTGAAACATCTCACCTCATTCTTAAGCAATCTTTACCATAGACATTCTTACCTGAATCATAGATTCTACCCGAGTGCAATTATTATTGTTTTAGATCTTCATCTGTGGACTTTGTTCTTCACCTTCTATGAGATTAATTGGGTTTTGTCTTCAACGTAAGAAGGTTTTGTCAAATAATACTAATATAGCAAGAATTATTCTACCCAGATTAAATTGACTATACTTAATATTGATTTTTTGTGCTCCGCTGACATTATATTATCGTCTTGAATTTAGTTTCAAACTTGTTACATAACCAATCTAATAAAATATAAAACTTGTTGAGAAAAAAAAAGGAAGCAATATGATGTGTGTATTTCTCATATGCCAAAATATCGGTTGCACCTGTCCTGATATGTTGCATTTGTTTAGACATTCACAAGCAAATTGACTTTAGATGTGTTGCTTAATTTTTATTATCTCATTTAATGTTCTGCCAACTATAAGTAAATTCATCTTACTGCGAGGTTATTGATTTCCATCGGACATTAAAGTAAATGGTATACGATTTTGGTGTTAAGCAGGTTGGGCACGTCCTTGGGCGCCATGTTTATGGGCGATATTGCCCCCGTGTTCAGTACTTTACCTTGGTATTCTTGCGAAGAAGATCGGTATCTTCGTCTTCAGCGAGATCCGTGATTCTCACGATATTTGCATAATTGAATCCACTTATGGTGTGCAACTCCATCGACCTCGGAAGTAATGACGAAAGCGCTTCACGGATGTCATCCTCAACCATTTCTCAAGGGGCGTGTTCTAATCCTGCGTTGCTTTTAGGGCATGCCCGATGGTATTAGTCTAACCATCACGAGCTCCATTACATCCCCATATATTATCTTCACTTGCAAAAAGGTGCATGGTGTTTTACAGACATGTACATCAACACATATCTGCTGAAGTGCATTGAGAATTTTAGCGATTTAGGTCCATCGGTGTGGTGATGGCGGTCGTGGTCTTGAGCGGATTGTCGAAGACAAGCGGCCCCGAAATATGGTGCTTTCTGATAAGAAAAATGCATGTGTTATACACGGGAATGTCGTGGAAGAGCGTTGGCAAAAACCATCATCCAATGAACCCAAGGAAGTTACTCTATTGAATGGTATTCTTTTGCTTCCCTCTGACATGCGGGTCCCTTGCATGCTCTTTCTGCACTTAAGCGAATCTTATCACACGGTTCTTTGGCAATGACACCAAAGTATTTCCCAATGTCGGTCGGTTAAGATGTATTTTGCTTCGAGAAGAATTTGGCTGAAAAGACCCCTGAGTCGGTGAAAGCGTCGAGTTTCACGAGTAGCGTTTACTTATCGAGATAATGGCACTGATGATCTCCATGTCTTCGCTGACTATCACAGAAAATATCTCCCGAGAGGATTACTATTGCTAACGCGGTGCCTTTGGTGTGTGGAGCATAGAGTACAGACGGATATTGGAGAGTGTGGAGTCATTGCTAGATGAAGAATCACGAGGGTCCATGAATGATTGTGATGAAGTATGAGTCGGAAGAAGCATATTTGTTGGATATCGAGATTCTATTAGCGACATGGTTTACGACGCTACGTTGTTTGCTCACGGTTTTAAACATCAGCCGTGAGATCCCCAAGGTAGTTGTTGAATCAGAAGAGGCCACAAAAACTGAAGAAAACAGTAAGAAAGCATAAAAGGTTGTCCATGCACTTCTTGTTTCTCTGTTGGGAGATGGTGAAGTTTGGAGAGAATGGGAAGCGGTGATAAGTGTGTTAGGATGGAAATGTGGCACATCTTGATAAGCGAGTGGGAATGTTGAGGCCCAGCAGTCTGAAGGAAAGGGTGAGAGTAGCATTCCAGCAGATCCAAAATGCTGTGAAGCCAATCCTTCTATCTGTGTCTTAGCTCCTTCCCTCAGGTTTTCTCTGTATTTCCGACATCGTCCTGATTAATTCTGAATTTTGAGGTTAAAGTTCTATATCAATCAATATACTTTAGTCAGTTGAATTAGCTTGCTTAGTTTAGGAAAATATTCAACATTGATCTACCTCAGTTCCAAGCTGGATCACATTCATCAACTTTTTCTTTCTTGTACCTTATATGTGGTAGCGGCTGAAGATTTTCCTCTTACGATCGAGCTTCACAAATGCATTATATTGTTGACGATTTATCTCCCGAAAGTATGATTATCAATGCATAACGTGAATGTTTTATTAGTGAAGCATGTGAACAATATTTTTCTGGGTTGTGTTCTGTGTTTGATGCTAATGCTAGATCCAAAATGTTGTGAAGCCCGATCCACTATGTATACGTAATCGCTCCTTCCCACAGGTTTTCTCTGAATTTTCGGCTTCTTCCTAATAAATTCTGAATTTTGAGGTTAAAGTTCTATATCAATCAATATTTCTTAGTCAACATCATTAGTTTATTTCTTTAATGAAGCTTCACTCATAATCTTGCTTGTTGCTCAGTCCTATCTAGGTCAAATGGCAAATTTGCGATCTGTTACTTAAACCAATTTGGGGTCTGCTCGATGATGTTTCCAAAATAGTTTTCACAACTCAATTTTTGGGAAAAGCTACTAAATGTTTGAAATAATAAAAAGCTATTACAAGTAAAATAAAAATAGAAATTAAAGTAAGTCTATAAAAAAAGAAAAAAGAAAAAAAAAGGTATACTTTGATATAAGGAGTGCGATGGTATCATTCTAGTCTATTGCTCTAAATCACCTTGATTTTACATATTTATTTTAAATGACTTATGTAGTAACTAAATAAATTATTAAAATATATATATATATATATATATATATATATATATATATATATATATATATATATATATATATATATATATATATATATATATATTCAATTAATTCTTGCTTGATAATAGCTTGGTATAAAAAAAATTGGAAAATAAGATATCTTAAAGATCTGCCAAGTATTTTTATGTGTGCAAATATTGAGTCATCAACTAGGTCCTTAGTTGGAGTAGTTATTTAGTTCGTCCTTTATTTCGATTTGCATATTCGTTTCCACACAATTGATTGTGTAAGCACAAAGAGGATTAATTTTCGTTGTTTGGCCTGGCATATAAGGCTTTGCTTGTGTTTACATGTGAAGAAGGGTGTTAATTAGTAGTATGGTACTCATACATTATAAACCAAGTTTCAACTTTCAAAAGAATTTATAATTTAAAATGGTATCAAAACAAGGATTCAATCACTTAGGGCATGTTTGATTCATGTTTTTTAAAACTGTTTTCTATTCTAAAAAAAAAAATAAGAAAAAAGAAAACAAAGAGAATACATTTGATTTCAATTTTTTTTTTTGAAAAAACAAAGAGGCATAAGCAGTAAATTCGAGATAATACAAGAACAATTTTTAGTTTTCTTGTTTTAAAAATAGTTTTTAAGAATAGTTTTCAAAAATAGGAGCGAAGCAATATGCAGTGCTTTGAAGAAAGAAGCGCAGGTTACAATTAGGCAAAGACTTTAAAATGGTCGACATGAAGTTGACACCACCTAGCAAAGTCATGAATGCATGTGAAACTAAACTACATGACAAGCTTCTTTAAGACTTTTTTGACACCACCTATCAAAGTCATGAATACATCTGAAACTACACGAGAAGCTTTTTTATGACTTTTTTGTAAGTTGTCGGGCAAAGACTTTAAAATGAGTCAAGCATGAAATTGACACCACTTATCAAAGTCATGAATGCATGTGAAACTATATGTCAAGCTTCTTTAAGACTTTTTTGTAAGTTGTCGGGCAAAGACTTTAAAATGAGTTGAGCATAAAAATTGACACTACCTATCGAAGCCATTAATGAAAGTATATCTGAGGGTAAGCTTTTTATTTTTTAAGATGATTTCAAGTCAACAAAGACTTTAAAATGGATTAGGTAGGGGCAATTATTAAATTCATTTTTGTTATTCAAGTTGACACCACCTATCAAAGTCATGAATAAGAAGTGCTAATATGGGGCAAGCTTTTTATTTTTAAAATTGAATTAATCAACAAAAACTTTTAAAATAAGGTTAGGTAGGGCAGTGGCTAAGTCATTTTTGTTGTTCAAGAAGTTGACACCACCTATAAAGTCTTGAATAAACGTTAAACTATGGGACAAGTTTTTATAAAAGATGACTTCAAGTCCCTCAAGTATAGACAATTACTGTTTATTTTCGATATTAGAAATTCACACCACTTAACAATGTCTTACATTCTTAGAAACCCCAACCCTTATACATACAAAAAAAAGAACTTACCTTTTATTTTTAGAAATTCCTTTGAAAGGTTTAACATTAGAAATAGTACAATTTTTTAGTATAACAATTTTTAAAAGCAACTGTATTTTTCAAAAAAGAAAAGGGTAAATTAAGTCATATCTATTCAAAAGCTTAAGCTTTTTAGAAGTGATTAAATTGTCATTTATCTATTTAGCTATTCAACATTTATTATTAGGAATGCAATGGTATCTTATTTATATGAAAACATGTTACACTTGGCACTTCAGTGTCATATACCTTAAAATAAATAAAATTTTTATATAAATTTTACTTTTCTAGCGAGAAGAAGGTTATCGAATGTAATTATTTCTAAAATTCTCTTAAGATGTAAAACCCGAGAAAATTCTAATTTTCTGAAAAGGGTAAAATGGTAATTTCGGTCAAAATCCTAAATTTTTCTAAATCTCGGATGACGAAACGGATTTCCGTTGGAATCGTCTTGCGAAATCTAGCTTCCACGTCGAATGTCGTCGAATTCCGAGACAGTCGGAATTTCACGTTTTTGCGAGGCATCAGGTGTCGGTTGTCGTATAACTGATTGTGAGAGACATGTGATGTGACAAAAGTCACCTACTACATATACCCATATGACACATGTTGCATGATTGTGGAATCTTTGAAATAAATGGCTTTTAGAATTAAGCTAAGTGTCAAATCCTTAAAAAGTCAAATAGGATATTGACATGGGTGACTAATATGAATACTTGATTAGTTGATAACATGATGATTCACCTAATGTTTAATGATGTGTCCTTAGTGGGATTTTAAGATATTTTGAATTAGTGAAGACTTTAAGATAGATTAATTAGGAGGATTTTTTTTTTTTTTTTTTTTTTTTTTAGATGAAAGTTGATAATACCTATCAAATTGAGCAAAGACTTTAAAACGGGTCAAGCACAAGTATTTATTTCGGTTGTTTTTTCATATTTTGAAAGTTGACGATACCTATAAAAAACCATTCATTCTATAAAAGTCATAAATGCATGTAAATTATGCGACAAGTTTTTAAATATGATTTGGAATTTAGAAAACACCTTTTTTTTGAAAAAAAAAATTGAGGAAAGACTTAAAATGGGTCAATTGGGACAAATTATTTTGTTTTTCTATTAAGAAGATGACAATACTTATCAAATTGAGTAAAGGCTAATTTAAAGCAAGTCAAACATGTCACACCTTTACTATCGGCGGGTGTGCGAAGCCCTCCTGAAATCGACCGTTACCTCCCAGCTGTGAAACTCACGTGAGCGAACCCAAATATTTAACTACTAAAACCTCCTATAAATTTTTTTCTAAACTTGTGGTTTATAAAATTTCGACAGCTTTCTTAATTGTATATAGGACATGTCCCAAAACACAATATACACAATTTTACACAATTCCAAATATGGCAGCCAACAACATTCTTTCAAAAGAGCCTCAAGCTCCACACATTTCACAAAACTATAATTATGTACATACATATGCTCAATTATACAAATTCAAAGTATTTCCTTACACAAGATTATTAATTACGACAACGATGCAAAAGTCGGGGAGAGATCTGCTATGCTCCGGCGTGCGGTGTACTGTGCACGATAGTTTTAAAGCAGAAAATAATAGAGCTAGCGACTCAGTGAGTGTAACCAATTTTAGAAAATGTTTTGCTTTTAGGAAGCTGTCTAAGCGTAAAACTTTCGTTTATGATATTTTCGAGAAATATTTCTTTCTTTACTTTATTTACACTTTAAAAGTTTGAAACTTTTATTTAACTATTTACTTAGTTTATAAACGCACAAAATCTGCTAACACTTTGCTTTTATCTTACTTTAAAAGTTTCTAAAACTTTCTCCAACTCTTATTCAAAGTTGCTCAAAACTTTCATAAACCTTCTGAAGTTTCTCAAAACTTTCATAAACACGGGAACTGGGCTGACCGCATGCTGAAATAAGCGGGAGCACAGGCTCAACCGTTTGCTTTAAAACTCTCTCGAGCTGGGCGGCCCAGGGGAGACAATGGTTGATTTTCAAAAGCGTATATTATGCTTATAAAACATCAACCAGCTGGAGGCCTGTGCGCTGCGCCTCCTCAGTGACGCGGAAGCACAGGCGGCCGTCTTAGGTGGAGAAGGACTTTGATTGCTTATCACCTTTTTCAGGTGAATATGGTGGAATTGACACAGGTGCAGCCATCACCCATAATTTAGTTAGAGCTCATAACATATACTCACATGCGTGCCACGGTCTCCTTTAAATGCATGATGTATGTCCTAAGTTTGCCGACCAGGCAAAACTAAAAATACATGTATGAGATCCTAACACCACCGTGCACGTGCAGATACCTACGACCGGTTGCTTGCTTAAAACCTGGAAGGCCTTGTTTTAAAATTTTCTTTTTTGCTTGCTCTTTGAAAAATGGTTTACAATTTAAAACCATTTGTATACTAACTTGAAAAATGGTTTAATCATTCACAAAAACCATTTGCTTACCACTTATTTATGGTTTACAATTTAAAACCAATGCTTCCCTTTTCAAAGATGGTTTAAAATAAAACCATTTGCTTTCTTTAAATTCATTGCTTGCTTCTTGAAAATGGTTTACAAACAAAACCATTAAATACCGATTAATAAGCAGTTTATTATACACTAAGTATTTGGAAAATGAGTTTAGAACACTCACCTCTTTTCTTGCTAAAACTTGAGGAACCTGGAGTTCCACACTTTTCTACTTTACTTTTTAACCTACACTCGACCGAATACGACGACCATTAAATAAGCCCTATGTATAGCGTATAAACTTAGCATTACTTCACACGCAAAGTCACTTTAAGGTCACACAACATTTATATAAAGTCAAATTAACAATTTACCCTTGAGCACTAAAAAAAAAACCTAACAAAAAAACCACTCATTTTGGTAACCTTTTTTCCAACAATACTCTATGGACTTTATTACCCAAAAATTATTCAAAAGGTCTTCAAAAAATTTGTAGCTCTCCAGATCAGTCCTTTATATATCCAATGACCATCTCTTTAAAAATTTCAGTCATAAAATTCCTTCTCTAAGGCCCTCGACCACATAACACAAATTCTGACATGTTTTTTTTGATTCCAAACTCACTAGAATCACCTACTGTTATCCTTGATTTCTGGGATCTTGCTCTATAATTAAATGATTTCTTCACTCATTTGAAGCTATGATTCTAAGGTTTCTCTTCTCCAATTGGAATCACCCAATTTGGATCACCAAAACTCAAGTTATTGTATTTTACATCTAGATGACTCAATTTGGCAGAACAAATCTGCACATAGCTCCACTTGACCATTTTATGGGCACTTGCAAACATCATTTGCACTTCACTTCCTTCAGCTAACTTATTCCCTAGATGTCTATTTTACCCAGAATTTTGAATCACTCAATTTGGATGGTGAAACTCCATATGGCCAAAACACTACAACCATACCCAAAACAGAGCAAAATCAGTGACTACACGAGCTCACCTTTCAGTCCGTGTTGGGAGCCTTAGAGTTACAATTTGCTGTGGTTCCCTTCTATACATTGTAGCCCCTATCTCTTATAGTTCTTGCAATTGGAATCCAATTCATTTGGATGATTATAACTCAATCTATAACCAAAACAAAAACAGTGGTTTTACCAAATTTTGACAGAATTTCCTTTAAAAACCTAACATTCTCCTTTTTACAACAATTCATCAAAATCAACATGGAATTCATCCAAACCAACTTCACAACACTTGAATTGGTGATTTGGAACTCAAACCACAAAACCCTGAGTGAAAATCAAGAACTCTACCTAAGGTCCTCCAAATTCTTTATAAAACCATAAATAAGAGGATTCATGGTTATTTTCACCAATTGGGTTTTTCCCCACAAACTTCAAGAATTCTGGAGTTTAATGTGATCTCTCTGAGCCTAGAACAAAGGGAGTAACTAAGTTTTCCATGGAAGTACATACCAAAGCTCAAGACATCAAAATACACTTAATTCAAGACATACATACCTTGATCTTCTTCTCCTCCTCCTCCTTCTTCTTCCTTCTCTTCCTCTTCCAGCCTCTGCATTCTCTACTCTACACTCTACGGTTTGCTAGCCTTTGGAGACCAAAATATGAGATTTTTGGCTTTTGTTTTTTCATTAAATATAATATCAACTTTTCATTAATTGAATCTTTGACCCTCATCTCTCTTTAATATTTGCACATCAACTCTTGTTATTTGTATAATGGCCCATCTCTACTTTGATTAAATTTTTTTGGTCCTCCGTCTTTTTAATATTTGATATCAACTTGTATTATTTTCATTTGGCATACTATCTTCTCAAATTATGCCCTTTATATCCTTTTTGGAATTTACCACCTTTACCATACACTAGTACCTCAATTTCGGGTTCCTAATTTTTATCATTAATAACAACTCCCAAAACTATTATAATGGCACTTAGTGTAGTATGCGCCCTACGGTTATGTGCGTACACCTTTCTCGGGGCCAGGGCGTTACAAATTCCTCCCTCCCTTGGAACATTTAGGTCCTCGAAATGGATAGCTAAACTCAAAGAGGAAGGGAAAATCACCTCATGGAAAATAAGTGGGGAATGCGACGGGCGCATCCCGAGCCTGGCTCCCAGTAGCGGCCTCCTCTCATGATTCTTCCATAAGACTTTAACTAATGGAATCGCACGCCCCCTCCCAGCACGTTCCTTGCCGATCTGCAAATGCGCTTGCAGGTGTCTTCATAAGTCAAATTCTCCTTTAGCGCAGCCATTTGCTCTCTCGATACATGTAAGAAGGATCCGGGATATATTTCCTCGACATGTGGAATGTATCATGAATCCTTGACTCAGTGCGGGGGTAGCTGTGCTGGCAGCTCTTGGCCCCACCTTGCCCACAATCTCATAAGGTCCAATAGCACTCGGACTAAGCTTGCCTCGTTTCCCGAATGCCAGAGCACACCTTTCGGGTGAAATCTTGAAAAGACTTGGTCACCTATCTCCAAGCTGCAAGTCTCTACGACCGGTTACATCCGCGCTAGCTTTTACGTCTATCTCTTGCTATCTTCAAGTTATGCGAACAACTTTCACTTTCTACGAAGTGATGCGTACTGGTCGGGGCCTGTGGTGCTTCTCTCACCAGCCTCATCCCGGCTGCTGAGTCCTGCATTTCTGCCATACAGCGCCTCGAGGCGGAGCCATGTATCTATCTTGGCGATGGCTATTGTTGTGAGCCGCTCCATTAGTCACTAAGTGGTATCCCAACTTCCTTTGAATTCCATCACACAAGCTCGGCATATCCTCTAACGTCACAGATAGTCCTGCATTGACCATCCGTCCCGAGGATGAAATCTTTATCTTGAAATGGCAGTACCTAAAAACGTTTTGCAAACTAGGCGAAACACGGATGTGAACACGGGGATGCAGATCAGAGTATCGGCGGAACCCCATGATCCTCACTATCTCATCCACTTCAGGCGGGCCAACTTTTCCAAAGAATCCTCAACATTAGCGGTAGAAAATGGCGGAGACTTGTCAATCGATCAGCTTATCACCCGCCGCCAGCATCGTCTTACGCCTTTGAGTCAGTGGAAGACGTCACCAAAATCCATAGTGATCTTCTCCCATTTCCATCTTGGAATGAGGGTGGCGCAATATCTTCCTACGGGCCTACGGTGCTCACGCGCTTCACTGGCGTGGGTTAGACATGCGAGCGAAACTTTGCAATCTCTTTCTTAAATCCCGTTCCGCGATGTGTTCTTCAGTCACGACACATCTTGGTACTACGGATGCATAGCATCTGCTTGAGATAGATAACTTCTTCCATAATGTCTCTCTTATTTCGCCATACTCGGCACATTCTCGTCACTTTCACTATCATGCCATCATCTCTAATTTGAAACTCACACTTTCTTTTCTTTCTATCTCTTCCTTAAGCTTAATCATCTTGTGGATCCTACTGGCCCCTTTTCTTGGGAATCGATCCGCTAAGAGAATTCCTAACATGAAATGTGGCTAACGAGAGCTCCCGAATCCTCGGCCTCAATATCACCCCTAAAGCTCTTAGATCCACCCAGCGGTGGAAGATAACCTGATCTCATATGAGACAAAGAACTCTGGTCGCCTACTCGAAGCATCCTAGCTGCGACATTAGCTTTCCTGGATGGTGCTCGATAGTACGGTCGTAGTCCTTAATCAACTCAAGCCATCTTCTTTGCCTCGGGTTTAACTCTTTTGGGTGAATATATTGAAAGACTCTTATGATGCGTAAAGATCACGCAAGAACACCATATATTAATGTCTCCATATCTTGAGCAAACACGGCTTCTTTGCAGCTCTAGGTATGTGTGGATCTGATTCTTTCTTATACATGGCACCTTGAAAGTGGGGCATATGCAATCACCCTATCGTGCATCAAAACACAACCAAGGCCTTGCCAGGGAAGCATCCTTTGTAAACCGAGCCATCTCTCCCATTGGGGCAAAGCTAGAGCGGAGGCGTCAATCTACCCTTGACTCCTCGAAACTTCTGCGCGGGCAATCATACTTGACATCTTTCCTAGTCGGCAGTCGGTGGGTTTGCTATCTTGGAGAACCCCCTCAACAAGCTTTCTTGTAATATCTGCCTTTAAACCAGGAGCTTCTAACCTCGACGTTCTTTGGCGGTTTCAATTTACCACGGCCATTTTACGGGATCGCGCTCCACCCCTGGTGAGATCACATGACTAGGAATGCCACCTTATCGAAGCCAGCCCGACACTTGCTCAACAGCATACAAGCTGTCGCTCCTTAGGGTGCATAACACAATCCTCGAGGTGCTACGAATGTTCCCTCCCAGACTACTGAATACACTGAGATATCATCAATAAAAACTATAATGAACTATCCAAATACGACTGGAATGCAGGTTCGTCAAATCCATGTATTCTTGGGAGCATTAGTCGAATAGCGGCATCACGAGGAAACTCACATAATGTCCCGTAGCGTGTCACGAATCTTAGTCTTAGGAACATCACCCTCACACACCCTCAAGCGTATTTAGACCTCAAATCTATCTTGGAGTACACTCGGGACCCCTGGAGCTGATCGAATAACTCATCGATCCTAGGGAGTGGATCGCGATTCTTGGATGGTAGCATTCGGTACCTGTAATCTATACACGGCCAGTGAGCTCCCATCTTTTTCTTTTTCACGAAGAAGCTGGAGCTCCCCATGGGGATATGCTCGGTCAAGATAAGATCCTTACTTAACAATTCTTCTAAGCGGGCCTTAAGCTCTCGACTCTGGGAGCCATCATAAGGAGGAATGGAAATGGGCCAGTCTGGGGATCAAATCATGGTGAACTCCACCTCTCTTTACGGAGGTAATCTGCGGTATCATGCAGGAATACATGCGGGAACTCTCTAACTCTTGGAATCATCCACGAGTCCACCAGCTTTCTTTGTTTCCACCACATAAGCTAGATAACCTGACGACCGCACGCGGCATTCTCACGGCATCATGGCGAGATCATGCGGAAGATAACACTTTACATATTCCCTGAACTTAGCCTCCAATTTCTCTGGCCTATGCAACTTTACTTCCTTTTTATAACAATCTAATGTGGCTCGTAGGAATGGCCAATCCATCTTGAGAACCACATCGAAATCCCCTCATATCACAAGGCCACGAAGATCCATTTGAGACTCTGTCCCTCGTCAGAACTCTACTTATCTCGGCCTACTGCGTAAAGAATAACGGATCTCAGTGGAAGAAACCCTCATAGGCCCCTCTAATGGTGGGTCTCTGTCTGGGCGATCTAAGAAAGGCACGGATGCAAATGAATGTGTGGCTCACAGGTCGCGTCTATAAACATCATGATCAAGGATAGAAATAATACCGAGTAACCACGTCTGGGTGCATCCGCATCTTCTTTGGGTCACAGCATATACTACGGCACAGTGAGTCTGTCTGTACCCTGGGGCCTTTGCCTCTACCTCTGCCACGGCCGCCTCTACTGCTTGTTTGGCGTGTTGGCCCTACAGCAGGACACCTCTTCCGGCGACCTCTGTGTGCTAATTTACGATGCCCCGGGAATTACTTGGTAGCTACGATGTTTACGCAAATGATTGAGACCTCCTAATAAAATGGCCTTCACAGCCCGCATTCGTGACTCTACAATGCTGAATCTTACTCCTATGATGTCGCCTCTGACACATATGACATACGGGAGGAAGACTCCGGGTGCCACGCTAACAAGCGAGGGCCTCAGCGATCCACGACTAAGTGCTCCTCGACACACTCTCGGCCTCTTAACCTCTACCCTTGTTCCTCTTTCTCTTTGTCTTGTCGAGCTGCGTTGGGAAGTGCACAGTGCACTCCTCTTCCTTTCTTGCCCTGCTCGATACATAGCCGTCGTGCTTTGCTGAGCTCTGAGCAGCCACCAGTAAGTCCCCAAATCTATTATGAGGAACCCCTTGAACCAAATGCACTCGGATCGGTCTTAGTCGACCAAAAACCTTTTTGCACTTCATGGCTTCATGACTTGAATATATGGAACCAATCTAACTAGTTCGAGAACCTCTTCTCATGTCGGCGACATGTTCTTGTTCTAACACGAAGAACTCCTCAATTTGTGAATCCTTATGACTTTGAGGAAAGAACCTATCAGTGAACTCTTGTTGAAATTGGTCCCATGATATGCCATTAGGATACCTCCTCTCCACGGCGTCCCACCAATCCTTAGCCCTGTCTTCCGTCAGAAAACTGGAAAACAAGACTCTTTGCTCATTTGTGCGGCCTTAACTCGTAAACCTTGTTCTGGCGGTCTAGCCATCAACGTTTGCCTGCGGATCTGCTTGCCGTCATATGGCTTGGCGCCCGGCTTACGCCCTTTCTCTCTATCGACCTCCCAGTTCTTGATAACCTCTACAGGTGGTGGTGGAGGCTGCGGCTTCTTGACAGCGTGCGCTATAGCCCCTGTTGCGCAATACGTGCCACCTGCTCAAGTTGTAAACAATCACGGCGCCAGGCTCCATACGGTGGCCCGGATGAGGTCCCGGCGACTTCTTCTTTGGAGGCTGATTCATAGGCGGTAGTGGAACCCGACTATGTGCTCATCTCTCGGAGGTGCTTAGACGCTCGAGACATACGGAATATTTCTCTAGGGCGACCTCGGCGTCCTCTGCGGCATATAGTCTTATAAAAAAATAAAGCATTTAATACTTTGAATCCTCTCCTTATGTATGTACTTTGGTGGAAAATGCATGGTTGCCAGTAGTGTAAAATAGTATCTGAAAACTACGATGTAATAACCACTTATGCTCACGATACACACCTTGTCCCCCGCTACTTATCGGTGTCTGACCTCCACTAATCCCGGCGTTACCTCTAATGACTAGAAACTCTGTGAAGCGGCTTACGTATTGCTTACTAAAACCTCCTATAAATTTTTTTTCTAAACTTGTGGTTTATAAAATTTCGGTAGCATACTTGGTAATATATGGGACATGTCCCAAAAACACAGTATACCTGATTTTACACAATTCCAAATATGACGGCCAACGACATTCTTCCAAAGAGCCTCAAGCTCCACACATTTTCACAAAACATATTATGTACATACATATACTCCATTATACAAATTCAAAGTATTTCCTTACAAGATTGTGTGCAGCAACGATACAAAGTCGGGAGAATCCTATATGCTCCGGCGTGCAGTGTACTTTTATTACTGGAAAATAGTTTTAAGCAATGTGAGCTAAGCAGGCTCGGTGAGTGTATGATTTTTAGAAAATGTTTTGCTTTTGGGCTTTATCGCGTAAAACTTTACGTTTACATACTTTCCAGAAATATTTCTTTCTTTACTTTATTTTACTTTAAGTTTAAAAACTTTTATTTAGCTAGCTTACTTGGTTTATAAAACCTTTAAATCTCTTGCTTGCTTGCTTTATCTTCTTTAAAGTTTAAAACTTTTCTCAGCTCTTGCTTTAAAAGTTGCTCAAAACTTTTCATAAACCTTTTTGCTTCAAAAGTTTCTCAAAACTTTTCATAAACAGAACTTTTGGAAACCAACCGCATGCTTTGAAATAAAAGCAGGGCTGGGCTGTGGATTTGCTTCTCTCAGGCTGGGCGTAGGGAACGATGGTTGATTTTTCAAAACGTATATTATGCTTATAAAACATCAACCAGCGGAGGCCTATTTACCTTCTTGTACCCTAGTGAACCACGGAAGCACAGGCGGCCGTGCCGGTGGAAGGACTGGGTCACTTGCTCGCCTTTTTCCGGTGAATATGGTGGAATTGACACAGGTCGCCATCACCATAATTTAGTTAGAGCTCGCAACCTTATATACTCACATGCACGTGCCACGGTCTCCTTTAAATGCATGATGTATGTCCTAAGTTTGCCGACCAGGCAAAACTAAAATGCATGTATGAGATCCTAACACCACCGTGCACGTACGGAATACCTCTGACCGGTTTGCTTGCTTAAAACTAGGGAAGGCCTTGTTTTCACAAATTTTCTTTTTGCTTGCTTGCTTGCTCTTTGAAAAATGTTTTTACAATTTAAAACCATTTTCTTGCTTGCTTGCTTGAAAAATGGTTTAATCATTCAAAACCATTTGCTTACTTACTTATTTATGGTTTTACAATTTAAAACCAATGCTTGCTTTCAAAAGATGGTTTAAATCAAAAACCATTTGCTTTCTTTCTAAATTCATTGCTTGCTTCTTGAAAATGGTTTTCTGAAACAAAACCATTAAATACCAATTAATAAGCAGTTTATTATACCGTAGTATTTGGAAAATGAGTTTAGAACACTCACCTCTTTGCTAAAACTTGAGGCACGGTCGCGCTTTTCCCTGCTTATTTACTTTTTAACTGCGCACTCAGCGAATACGGCGACATATTAATCGCCTATGTATAGCGTATAAACTTAACGTACTTCACCGCTTAAGTCACTTTAGGTGCACAACATTCATATAAAGTCAATTAACAATTTACCCTTGAGCACTAAAAAAGCCTAACAAAAAAACCACTCATTTTGGTACCCTTTTTCCAACAATACTCTATGGACTTTGTGCCGAAAAAATTATTCAAAAGGTCTTCAAAATTTATGAAACTCTCCAGATCAGTCCTTTATATATCCAATGACATCTCTTTAAATTTCAATGTAGAAATTCCTTCTCTAAGGCCTCAAACATAACACAAGTTACAGCATGTTTTGATTCCAAACTCACTGAATCACCTACTGTTATCCTTGATTTCTGGGATCTTAACTCCATAATTTGGAAATGGTTTCTTAAATATTTGACTGTTCTAGGTTTCTTCTCATTGGATTATCTATTTGGATCTGATCAGTTGTTTTTACATCTAGATGACTCAATTTGGCAGAACAGAATCTACTATAACTCCACTTTGACAAATTTTATGGGCACTTTTGGCTTATAATTTGCATTCACTTCTTCAGAGCTAACTTATTCCCCTAGATGTCTATTTTGCAGAATTTTGAATCACTCAATTTGGATGAGTGAAACTCCATATGGCCAAACACTGTATACCCAAAACAGAGCAAAATCAGTGAGCTACACGAGCTCACCTTTCAGTCCGTATTTGGGAGCCTTAGAGTTACAATTTGCTCTTGGTTCCTTCTATACATTTGTAGCCCTATCTCTTATGGTTCTTTACCAATTGGAATCAATTCATTTGGATGATTATAACTTAATCTATAACCAAAACAAAAACAGTGGTTTTACCAAATTTTGACAGAATTTCCTTTAAAAACCCTAACGTTCTCGCTGCAACCAGTCAGTGAAAATCGACATAAGAATTCATCAATAACTTCACAACCACTTGAATTGGTGATTTGAACTTCAAACACAGCTCCCTAAGTGAAAATGCAAAGACTACTGAATTTATAATTCTTTATAAAACCACATAAATAGAGGATTCCATAGTTGTTTTAAATGCAGTGGGGTTTTAACAAACTTCAAGAACTACATATACCCATATGACACATGTTGCATGATTAGTGAGATGCTGGAAATAAATGACTTAGATTAAGCTAAGTGTCAAAAATCCCTTAAAAGTCAAATAGGATATTGACATGGGTGACTATAATATGAATACTTGGTCAAGATTTCATGATAACACATGATGAATTTTCTACCCTAATGAACATGATATGTGTCATAAATTAAAGTTTTTAAAGATGTTTTGGAATTGAGTGAAGACTTTAAGATAGATTAATTAGGAGGATTTTTTTTTTTCGATGCTTAGAAGAGTTGATAATACCTATCAAATTGAGCGGGCTTTAAGCAGGTCAAGCACGAGTATTTATTTAGGTTGTTTTTCATATTTTGGAAGTTAATGATACCTACTAAAACCATTTGATATAAAGTCATAAATGCATGTAAATTATGCGACAAGTTTTTAAATATGATTTGGAATTTAGAAAACACCTTTTTTTTGAAAAAAAAAATTGAGGAAAGACTTAAAATGGGTCAATTGGGACAAATTATTTTGTTTTTCTATTAAGAAGATGACAATACTTATCAAACTGGTAAAATAATTTAAAGCAAGTCAAACATGAGTAATTACTTTAACATTTTTTGTTAACTCGCTTTTGTGGCTATATTTGTAAAAATCCCAAAAAAAAAATATGTTGGTGAATTTTTTGAAGATATTTGAAGATAATATGTTTCTATTATATTGATAAGTTAAAATAAATAAAATTGATTTGAAATAAAAGAAATAAAAATAATATATGAGATTTAATTTAATTTTTATTTTTCTTAAATATATTTTCTTTTACTTTTACTTCATGTTTTCTTTCTCTTGCAATTTTCCCTCAAAATTTTGAGAATCAAAGATAGGCTAAATATATTTCTTCAAGTAATGGCATTGATTCTAAGAACAGACAAGACATCAAAATAGGCATGGCAGAAAGAGGCTTAAGAGATTTTCCTCTTCTGATTTTCGCGATTTGGCTGAGCTTCACAAATGCATTATATTGTTGAACTCAGTTATCTCCCCATAAATTATGATTATCAATGCATAACTTGGAATGTTTTATTAGTAAATCTTGTGAACAATATTTTTGTTTTCCTGGGTTGTGTTTTATTGTTTGATGCTAATGCTAGATCTGGTGAGGGATAAGATATACATATGCTCTTGATGTTTGGTTATATGTGTAATTTGGCATTTTAAACTTTTTTTTGGGTCCAATGTTGTCCATAATGCTTGTTCCGTTGCTCAAATATGCTCCTTTCATCAATAGAATGAACAAATGGGCAAGCGGTCAAACACCTTTGACATGTCACCCGCACATAGCAAATTTTCTTGATGTCATAAAACTCTTTATAAATCAATATTTTACTTCAAACATATGAATCTCGATTTATTTCACGAGCCTAATCTACAAATTCCACCTAATTTCTTTCCCCGAATACCGGATGGTGAAAACCTAATCCCCCAGGCTAAGGAGAATACGTTTGATTTCCATTTTTATTTGTTTTGAAAGACGAGGCGTAGAAAATACTAAATTGAGAGAATAAGAACAATTTTCAAAAACACTAAAATAGTGTTATTTGTGTTTTCAAAAATTGTTTTCAATAACAATTTTAAAAACTATAAACCAAACAGACCATTACTCTTGGAAAGAAACTTTCTAATTGGACAAAGACTTTAAAATGGGTCAAGCATGAAGTTGACACCACCTATCAAAGTCATGAATGCATGTGAAACTACATGACTTTCTAATGGGACCATTACACCATATACATATAATATATTTTATAAATATATTGAACAATAAGAAGAATAAAGTAAAATCTTTACATTCAGTGAGATATATAAAGTTTTATGGTATTATAAAAAACAAATGGATTAATGATCAACCATATTTTTACTATGTTGGTTGTCTTGAAACATTTTTAAAGAGTTATGGAAGCTTGGAAAATAGTTCCTTACCAAAAGTTTGATTAATTTACTAATAAGTTAATGGTAATCCTATGTTATCTCTCATTTTGTTTCATTAATTTCCTTTTATTATCTACATTTTTTCATGAAAGAAAATTTGGGTACATATCTGGGTTCACTCTGGCATGGATCAATTACTTTTTATAGTATGATAAAATTATTCCATAGTGAAGAAGAAAAATTGTTTTGTTATGATAGTGATTCAAAGATGTGCGATAAGGTGAGGCGACTTTGTCATAAGTGTTGTAGCTAGTTTTCTTGTGTTATGCAACCTATTGAGATCTGACATTTATGATGATCTGATAATGTAATTCGACGAGATCAAATTACATGCATAAACTCACATACACAAGAAAAAAACCCAGAGATTGGTTACAAGGTTTGACCAAGCGTACATCTAGTGGTTGTGCTCAGATGCAAAAGGATTATATTATATATCAATTAGGTTACTTTGGTCTTACATGAGACAAGACTCCCCCTTTCTCTAATGCCTCTTTTGCTTAATTCTGCATATTGAAACATAAAATGAGATCCTATCATTCCCCCAACCACATCTAGACTCCCACAAGCCTAAATTCTCTCCATAAACTCATGTATACATAAACATAACACTCAATGCTCATGGAAACTCATGTTTCTTTGAATCTTGAACTTCAGCCCTAATCTAGTCTAGAGGGATGCTTTGGAACATATTTTGGTGCTTATTTATTTTGGTCCAGAGGGTCACTTATTTATTTTGGTCCAGAGGGTCCCTTATTTATTTTGGTGCTTCATAATTTTTTTTAATATTCCTCTTGATTTGCAAGATGATCTCCAATATGTGTTTGTTGTAGGTTCCTTTAATTGTTGCAATTATCCCCTTATTATCTAGATTTTATTCCATAAACATCATAATAGAATATTTGCCTCCCATAGAAAACTCACCAAACGTGATCCGATCTTCCAGATTTGATTTGCTCAATATTATCTTTTAGTCTTCCTTATTTGTCCCATGAAATATTGCCTCATGATTTGTAAAATATTTACTTCAAAATCGGATTTGACTGAATATGGAAAGTTTTGTCACATATTTTGATGCAAACTTGTGAAGACAGCAGTGCAGCATCCCTTATTTACACCCTTATAGCCTAATTAAGCGAATTGAAACATATAACAATTTTCCTAAAGATCATACCAACACATTTTCCACTAACACATAGCAGATTTTTCTTTCTTTTATATTTTCAAAGCAAACATAAGATCATAGTGTTGACTTGCGCTAGGCAATAACTTTAAAAGGAGTCAAGCATAGGTAATTATTTTGGTTGGTTTTGTACTAGAGGGTTGTTGAGTTGATAATAAATTTAAATTTATTATTTGACAGCAATTGGACAGATTTGGCCCATGCACTAAACATATGTCGGATCCCCAAGAATGACATGACTTTTTCTTTTCTTCCAAATTTCTTTGAGATCAATTAGTCTTAAATCTCTTTACTATATATATATATATATATATATATATATATTTATTTATTTATTTATTTATTTATTTATATCAATAAGTCTTATATCTATTTCTTTGAGATATACTATTATAAATTTTTTAATAGTTAATATTTTAATAATAAAACATGTGTTTGATTCTCTATGCTCACATTGAAATTCATATTTATTAATTTTTGAAAATAGATTAAATTGTTAATATATATATATATATAACAACATATGTACAAGTAGTGTTTGTGAAATGGACTTCTTGTATCAACATTGAGCCCTCACTTAAAAAGAATTGTAATCCTTAATTTTAAACAAGTTCTATTTGAAAGAGCATAGAGCAAAGGAGTAGAAAAGAAATATTTTAATTATTTACTATGTAATTGCAATAGTCTATTTTAATTAAAAAATAAAAGTAAGATTTTAAATTATTTTACTGTAATTGCGGGTGTTTAATTTTATAAAAAAAGCTAGGACTATTTTTATAAAAGAAAATAAAAAAGTATGAAGTTGACTTTACATATTTTCAATTCCATTAATTGTAGTGGAATAGAGGTAGTTAGATGCAAACACCAACCAATGGGAATGCCGAATGTATCACATGAGTTTATAAATAAGTGTTTCATCCTCTCATTATATAAGCCCTATAATAGGTCGTCTCTACCAACTCAACAATGGCCAAATAGACCATCCTTCATTCTACTCCTTACTATCTCGACTCATCCTTCGCTCCCTTGCTTCTTCATATTTCTCTTTTTTTCCCTTTGTCTTCAATATCATCATTCCATGTCATTTCACGTTTGCCTCTACACCTACATTGCTATTTCAAAAAAGTTGAACAAGATCAAGAAGCACTTGCTCTTCTAACATGGAAACAACCTTGATAATCAAACGAATTTTCCTCTCATCTTGGTATGGACATAATTCTTGCCATCATTGGTTGAATTGGCTTGTCATAGGTCGAGGAAGTATCGATTTAAACCTTCGAGGAGTTGTGGTTTGAGAGGTACCTCCAAAATCTCAATTTTCATCTCTCCCCAACCTCCTTACTCTTAATTTGTCTAACAACTCCCTCCATGGAACCATTCCAACCAATATTGGTAATATTTCCAAAATAATCACAATTCTTGATTTTGGTTCTAATCATCTCAATGGTGTAATACCTAAACAACTTGGGTTTTTAACATCACTTAGGGTTTTATCTTTGGCTTCTAATAATTTTAGAGGGTCGATTCTTCCTTTTATAGGGAATTTGAAAAACTTAACTATTTTGCATCTTTATAAGAATGAGCTTTCTGGTTCCATTCCTCAAGAAATTGGATTGTTAAGATCTCTTAACGATCTTGGATTGTCAACTAACAATCTCACTGGTCCAATCCCTCATTCCATAGGTAACTTGAGGAATTTAACCACATTGTACCTTCATAAAGGAACAAAGCCCCATGCGGTTCCATTCCTCGAAATTGGATTATTAAGGTCTCTTAACGATCTTAGGTGTCATTTAATAGTCTCTAACAGTACAATCCCTCCTTCCATAGGTAACTTGAGGAATTTAACCACATTGTACCTTGGTGCAAACAAACTTTCTGGCTCCATTCCTCAAGAAATTGGATTGTTAAGATCTCTTAATGATCTTTAATTGTCAACTAACAATCTCACTAGTCTAATCCCTCATTCCATAAGTAACTTGAGGAATTTAACCATATTGTACCTTCATACGAAACGAACTTCTCCCGGTCGATTCCTCGAAATTCGATATTAAGATCTCTTAATGATCTTGATTAGAATTAACAATCTCGACGGTCAATCCTCATTCATTGGTAGCGAAGGAATTTAACCATATTGATCCTTCATACGAACAAGCCTCACAGTTCCATTCCTCAAGAAATTGGATTGTTAAGATCTCTTAATGTTCTTGATTTGTCATTTAACAATCTCAATGGTTCAATACCAGCTTCCATAGGAAACTTGTCTAGCTTAACCTCTTTGGGCCTTAATCACAACAAACTCAGTGGTGCCCTTCCTCTAGAAATGAATAATATCACTCATTTGGAATATTTGCAATTGTATGAAAATCACTTCATTGGCCAACTACCAGACAAGATTTGCCTTGGTAGAACACTTGTAAATTTTACCGCCTTTGGGAACCATTTCACGGGTCCTATACCAAAGAGCTTGAAAAATTGCACTAAGCTTTATTCGAGTTCGGCTTAGAAAGAAACCAACTCACGGAGACATAAGCCCA
Source organism: Tetrastigma voinierianum (assembly GCA_016808115.1). Classification (NCBI taxonomy): domain Eukaryota; kingdom Viridiplantae; phylum Streptophyta; class Magnoliopsida; order Vitales; family Vitaceae; genus Tetrastigma; species Tetrastigma voinierianum. Next base: position 123,997 of record JAEQBH010008707.1, read on the forward strand.
GAAAGTTTTAGTGTATACCAAACTGAATTATATCGATCTAGCGTGGCACAATTTTATGGCGAGCTTTACGAAATGGGGACGGTGCGCAGGCTAACACTTGAACTTCATCTCAACAACAATATTTACGGTGCCCATACCACCTCAACTTGGAGAGCCACTTTCAGTGCGACGATCTTTCCTCAAACCATTTGAGCGGGAAGATCCCAAAAGAATTGTGTATGTTGCCGTTATTGTTCGAATTGTTGCTGACTAACAACGATCTTTCAGGAAGCATTCCTTTGAAATTGGGAAAATTAGCCGATCTTCAAACCCTTGACCTGGCGTGAACAACCCAGCGGTGAATTCCCAGAAATAAGGGGAGACTTCAGCTGAAATTATTGTCCTTGAACCCAGTGGGAATTGATTTGTGGATAGCATTCGACAGAGAGTGGAAGATGCATAGTCTTCAAGGAGTGCCCAATCCTTAGTGAAAATATGTTGACCAGGAGAGATTCCTGTGGAGAGATTCTGGTGCACAGGCGTTGAATCTCTCCCGCAACGACACTACGGCACCATCCATGCGTGTCTGATTGGCGACATCTGTCTCATCGTCCTGACCAGTTGGAAGGTCCTCTCCCCAACATCAGCCTTCGCTCCATTTAGGGCATTTAGAAATAATAAAGGTCTGTGGTAATAATGTCCTCATCTCAAGTATGCGGTCAGAAGAAGGCCACGAAGTTTTCTGTCTTGATCATACTACTCTCCTCATTGTGAGCACTCTATTGTTCTTATCAGCTTTTATTATTGGCATTTATTTTCTTGTCCAAAGGGTGAGGAAGAAAACAACGAATCTACGGCAGTCGCGATGTCAAGATCTATTCACAATATTGCGGACATGATGGGAACTTGTTGTATGGGCACATCATACGGGGAAAGGCCCGACAATTTCGGTTCCAAACGGTGTATTAACCTTTGGAGGATGCTTGCTTATTCTAGTAGGAGTTGCGAATGGTCGGGTTGTTCTTGTGAAAAAGCTTCACTACCCATCGGATCAAGATGGTGGAGATATGGCTAGTTTGAAGGCTTTTCAAAAGCGATTCATGCTCCTAACACAGATAAGGCATTGCAATATTGTCAAAACTGTGGCCCCGGTTCATTTGCTAAGAACTCATTTTGAGTTACTAGGTTATAGAGAAAAAGGAGCTTGAGAAACATTCTAAGCAATGATAAAGAAGCAGTAGAAAAACTTGATTGGATTGTGAGGCTAAACATTGTGAAAGGGAGTGGCTAAAGAAAGCTTTATCACTTATATGCACCATGATTTGCTCACCTCGGTAATTCATGAGACATAACCCGGCAACAATGTTACATTAGATTCAGAATATGAAGCCCATGTCTCTACGACCCGGCAGCGAAATTTAGGCTTATAAGCGGACTCATCTAATTGGACTACATTTGCGGGAACTTTTTGGTTATCTCTTGCTCCGGGTACCATTTTCTGGTGGTCGTTAGTTATCTTTATTATAATTTCTTAAGCGAAGCGAGCATGATGTATCTTCTTAATTTACGAGAACTTGCTTACACGATGAAGGTGGATAATAAAGCAGTGTTTATAGCTTAGGTTGTAACAATGGAGGTATTATGGGGAGCATCTGTTGGACTTTCATCTCATCCTTGTTATCATCATCATCCTCCCTCATCCTCATCCTCATTACGGTATTTCGACCATTGGCTATTGAATGATGTTATGGACAAGCGCCCTCACCTCCTTTGGATGATGGGTGAAATTTGAAAGTAGTGGTGCGATGGAAGATAGCATTAGCATGCTTATGTCAATCGATCTCGACTGACTATGCAAGCAGTTGAGCACTCTCCAATGCAAGGGCCACCACTATGAAGCCGTTTTCCATGATTACATTGGGTGGTGCTTGGTCATGGAAGTAAAACTAGAGTGACGGTCCTCACTTCTCCATGTATTTTTATCATCGAGAATCATTGATTTATTAAGGCGAAAATCTCTTTTCTCTTGTCTCTCGCTATAATTGACCCGGAAATTAGTTTGTGATCGGCCTACGACTATGTCTCTCTATGAGGCTTGATCATCTTGATCTGCTCTGTTTTGGAGAGGTCGGCGGATACCTCTAGGTGCTGGAAATGGAAGTGGTCGTTCACATTGTCTACATGTCTATAAAGGAAAACCATCGCTGAGTATACCATAATGCATTGTACTTTTATTTTGGTTGCCTAGTTTTTTTTCCTTCCATTTTCAACATTAAGGAGTTTTTAATTTGTTTGTTTGTTTTGGTCATGTTACGACATGGTGATAGTTTGGTATGGATTCATCCGGCATACTCGGGCATGGGCGCTTTGCCATTCTTTGAAGAGATTGATCCTTGACCATTGATGTCCTTTGGTGACTGAGTATGTTCTTTTTCCTTGAATATTGTAATGTTTGTTTTATAACTTAATGTCCTAACTGAATTGAAATGAGTTAGGCAAATATCATTATTATTTTGATATTGTAATCCCAAGTATGGTCATTTTACGCAATTTTTTTAAACAATGGAATGGAATTGTTCTTGAATGGTCTATTGAGAAAAATGACCAAAAACAATATTGCTAAAGCATATAAAAGATTTGACTAGAAAAAAGCTGAAGCGCATACATCTTCTCTTATCAATATCCTGGTTCTTTTTCCTTATTGGTCGTAGGCGAAACAAGTGACGATCCTCACTTCTCGATGTATTTTGTTTTATCATCGAGAATGATTGATTTTATTAAGACGAAAATCTTTTTTTTGTCTCGATTTGTAATTGACCCATAAATTGGTTATGATGCAGCCTACGACTATGTCTCTACTTCTGAGGCTTGATCATCTTCGATCTGCTCTGTTTTTGAAGAGATCGGGTACCATTTGGTGACACAGTATGTTCTTAACGATCATTTCATTCAGTATCTTGCATGTCTATCTTGTCAATGAACTTTTGTCAATCTTGAAACATTTTGGAACTTTCATCTTCAGTTTTCCTTTTTGGTTATCTACTCTACTTTCTCATATAAAATTGCCTCTTTTCTTTTAGATGTGCTCTCCACTTTCTTTACCTTTATGTGTGTTTGCATTTCTGTCTGACTTTCATGGTTCATCTTCATCCCTTCCATATTTCCTGGAAGGTTGGCCATTTATTTAATTAAAATTTATGCTATTACTTTGCCTATAAATTTAGCTAAAATATTTGAATTTGTTCATTAGACCACATTCAAAGGGTGAGTTTATATTTTTATGTAACAAAGTATCTGAGTTGCTTTTCAATACAGTGTGTGAAAGTGAGGCAAAGTTTCGGTTGAAGATATCTTTATATGAGGAACAAGACATTCTTCGCTCCATGGATAAAATTGAGGTGAGTTGATTTTGTTTGTAGATGTATGTTTCATTCTCCACTTTGGAGACTAGTAATGTTTCTTCTAATTTCCTCGATTGTAGAACTAAATTTTGAAGCTAATCTAATCACATCTGTTTCCTTGATTGGTTGTAAGGGACTTAGATTTAGGTCTTTTAATCTTTTATTTTACGGTTTCTAAATTTTGGTCAATGTTATCTTTAAAGTTTCAATGAGTACTTTTCCTGGAAAATTGGATTTGGAGCAATGACGGTATCTTATATCATTTGTTTTGATTTCTAATCCTCTCTTTATCTTATTTTGAAGGCTGAAATGGTCCATGTATCCTGAATTAAGCCGTCCAGTTTATTTAAATTTGCAGTTTGCTCTAATGTTCTATCTGGGGTCTCTTATTGGAAATTAATCTTCAGAAACATCTACTACCTCATTCTTAAGCTTAAATCTTTCTACCATAGACATTCTTATCTGAATCATATATTCTCTGAAGTCTGATATTCTTATTTAGATCTTCATCTCTGTGTACTTTATTCTTCACCTTCTATGAGATTAATTGGAGTTTTTGTCTTCAGCGTAAGAAAGTTTTGGCAAAATAATACTAATATAAGCGAAATTAATTCTATTAAGATTTAATTGACACTATACTTCTAATATTAGTCTTTTTGGTGCTCCTTTATAGCATTATGTTATTGTTCGACTATAGTTTTAAACATGTTACATAACACCCGATCTAATAAAATATAAAACTTGCTCACGAAAAAAGGAAACAATATGGTTTTGTATTTCTCATATGCAAAAATATCGATTACTATAATCCTCATACCATTGCGGACTATTTGAACATTTACAACAATTGACTTTAGATGTATTTACTTAATTTTATTATCTCATTTAATGTTCTGTAACTATAATTAAATCCATCTTACTGCGAGGTTATTGATTTCCATCGGGCGATTAGAAGTAAATGGTATCGATTTTGGTGTTAAACGGAGTTAGGCACGTCCTTGGAAGTACGCCATGTTGCATTTGAATATTCTTTGGTGTTAGTACTTTACCGCAGACTATTCGTGAAGAAGATTGTCATCTTTATGCTGTGAGATCTGTGATTCTCCTGTATTTCAACTACGAGAAAATGCGAAAATCATTAGGAATGGTGAAAAGACCCTGAAGTCGGTGAAGCGCTCCCGGCCCGGTTTTACGGTAAAGAAAGCGTTCACTTATCGGATAATGGCGCGATGATCTCCATGTCTTCTCGCGGCTATCCACGGAAAATATCTCCCGGAGGATTACTATTGCTTCTGATGGTGCCTTTGGTGTATTGAAGCATAGGTGACGGATATTTGAGAGTGTGGAGTCATTGCCCGGGATGAAGAATCCCGAGGTCGACACCGTGTCCATGAGCGGTTGACGAGTGAAGTATGAGTCGAAAGCATATTTCATTGCTGGAAGTCGGATCCTATTAAGCGACATGGTTTCGACTGCGGTATCATCGATCCTCCTCGACCTCTCATCTCATTACGATTCACTGGCGGCCGTTGGTTGTTAAATGGCGTTATGAATGGCGCCCCTCACCTCTTGTGGATGAAGTGGGTGAAATTTGAGCGTAGTGGTTGTTCGCGATAAAGATAGCATTAGCATGCTTATGTGTCAATCAAATCTCGTAGCTATACAGCAGTTAATGAGCACTCTCAATGCGAGGGCCACCACTATCGAGCCATTTTCCATGATTCTGTTGGGTGGCGCGGTCATGGGAGTGGCCAGGCTGATGGTCCTCACTTCTCCATGTGTATTTTGTTTTATCCAGGAATGATTGGTTTTATTTAGGCGAAAATCTTTTTTCTTTGTCTCTCAATTTATAATTGGTTGTGTTTGGTTCTTAGGAAGTGGGAAAGGAAAGTGGAATATTGATGTTGAATTGGACTCGGCTTTATGGCATGTAGTGTTATAGCAATAAGTACTCTAATTAGTTACAGCAGAAAAATATCATATTTGAAGTTTACGGTGTGAAATTTTGCTTTAAATTGTGTTTGATTCTTGAGGAAGAGGGACAAATGGAAGAAATCGGATAGTCAGATGTAAAGGTCATTTGCGGATTTATGTGCTTATATTCATCGTTGAGGAATAGAATTTGTTTGTTTAGCATTTTGGAGGGACTTATCTTTTTCTCAGCAGCAATATATATGTGTGTGTGTATATATATATATATATATATATATATATATATATATATATATATATATATATATATATATATATATATATATATTAACAAATTTCTCGGGAAATTTTCTTTATGTTTATGTTTGAGTCGCTAAGGAAGTGCAGGGAAAAGAGAAACTTGACATTTTGGATCTCCAAGGACATTGGGTACATGCGGTATGCACATAGTATTTCAAAAACTACCTTTCTTGCTCTTGGTGAAATATTTGTAGTATCTGGAATAAATTTGTTTTGGGTGGTTAAAGAAGTGAGGGATAGGGACAGGAATTGGAAATTTGAATTCTAGGGCATGTCTACCTAGTTATATACTAGTAGGCCCTTTAAGAGCATGGGATTGTTTTTATAGTATTTTGGAAAGACTCTTCTTGGTCTTGAGTTAACAGCATAATTGGCTTGATTTATGCAAAATAATTTGCGGGTTAATGAGGAGAATGAGTTGAATGATGATGATGATGATGATTGGGAATATGAAGAAGGGCTGCTGAGGTATCGCGAGGAATGAGATAATTGTCAAGAAAAAGAAAGGGTTAGGATTTCAAAGAAGATCTGCGAGATCAACATAGCACAGGAGGTAGTCCACCATCTGTTTTATATGTTGTAGTTGTTGCTGAATTACTTTATGGGGTGTGTGCTCCCTCATGATTTGTGGAAGAATTTGAATTCTAAACTCTAGTGTTTTCTTCATAGGATACCAATAGACCCACATCAAATCCCCTTCCTCCTCAATCAGAAGCATTTTCTGATCGTAATGCATCAGTAATTTCATCCCAAGGGGCACTTGCAGGGGTGTCAGAACAAACCCCCGAACTTTGGGCCCGAAACGGGTTGACTTACATTCATTATTTTTCTATTATTGAAAGTTTATTTCCTTTTTATGCGATGGATCCTTGTACTTGAGAGCACACGAGTATTTATATTTTTCACGCGAGAAAGAGAAGATTGTTAGGTCTAATTAAACAGTTAAAAGTCCAAACGTACCTCCATCTCTTTGAAAGAACACTGGTTCGTACGGCTTCCCTTAGGGTTAACCGAGATAGCATTATGAAATTCGTCCGTGAATCGTCCAGATCTTCTCTGCATGTCGGATATGCCTAAAGATTATCAAAGAACGCTAAATAAATTAATCTAATCGATAGATTTGTATTATATTCTTTGAAATTATGAAATCATGATACCTCCTCTATCTTTGTTTGTGTAAGTCGCGTCTTCTTCCTCTGATTGTGAGTTTCATCGTAAACTGCAATCAAAACGAGCAGAAATTATTTTGGCAGATTTCAGAAGAATAGAGGAGGGGTAACCGTTTAAAAAGGGACCAAAAAAAATTACAAATTTATCCTATTTTCTTAAAACCCAAAAAAGAATTATATTTTTACATAATTTTGATAAATTTATCCTTCTAACCATCATATAAACATGAACTTAACCTGTTTCAAGTTTTTGTAAATATAACTTAACGATGGTTAATTCCAACATATACAAAAGTTGTGTTAAAAATCTAGACTTGACACCCCTAAATTTGTTTAAATGTTAACTTAACGATTGTTAAGTCTAATATATATATAAATTTGTTAGATTTATAATATTTTTTGGGTTTTAGCACATTAAGGGGTAAATTTATCCAAAGTGTTAATATTTTAAGGTTATAAAAGTAAGGGTTAGTTTTGTAAATAACTTTTGTTTTTATCCCTTTTAAATCAATTCCTCGATAAATGAACAAATTCAAACTTTTTAGGGGTAACAGTTTAAAATTGTAAGACCCGAGAAATTCCAATTTTTGGAATAAGGGCAAAATCGTAATTTTGATTACAAAATTGTAATTACGGTTAAAAATCCGTAATTAATTCTCTAGATCTCGAGATAATGAAGCGGATTACTTAGTTGGAATCGTCATGAAATCTAGATTATACGTAAAATTTACTTGAATTTTACGAGATGGTCGGGTCGACCTTGCGTTTTTAGAACTCGCGATTAGGTCTTAAGTAAAGCGTTTTCTATCTGACGAAAGACACAAATAACAAGTACTCATGTACCATAAGTGGTATGAGTAGAGAAATTATGAAAATGGACGGCCGAGGTAGTGCCGAATATCAAATCTGGTAAAAAAGGGACATAATGGGCATTATGAGATTTGATCTTAAGTCACTAGGTGCCAAATTAAGGAATAGTGATCATCTCCACTTAAACATCAAGAGCAAAAACGTGAAATGAAATTTGGGGATCCAGTAGCTTTTCTTTGGAGAGGGTTTGAGAGAGTTTTAGAGAGAGAGGGTGCTTCTCTCTAAGATCCCGGGAAATCGGACCATTGGATTTCAGAGAGAGCCCAGACAAGAGGGGAAAGCGTTCTACAGCGGAGGCGAGACTCTGGCGTGGACCAGGTTGCGAGTTTTGACAAACTCCAAGAGGTAGGATTTTCTCCCTACTTGGGTTTTTATTCCCATTTTAAGGGTTTTTCCATGTTTCGGTTGGTTTGAGGCCGTGAGAGGCCGTTTGATCGGTCCCAAAACATGGGACCGAATTGTTAAATTTCTTGGGGATTTTTCCCACCATCCGAGACTGCCCAGAAATTAGGGGCTGTTTGGGTGTTTTTATTTCACCCAGATTGCTTTAAATCATGTATTTATAGGAAAAAGGTCGAGAATGGGCCGTATATTCGGTCCCAAAACATGGGACTGAATTGTAGAATTTTTAGACCATGAGGGCAGTCCGTAACAGTGTGTGTATGGACTGTTATGGGTTCTTGTGTGATAATTTAATGATTTAATTCTATTTTGGTGATTAGGAGACCGAAAATGGGAATAGAAATCGGTTCCACCAAGAGGAACCGATGTAGGAAATGTGAATTTGCCAGTGGACAGCCCGCCACTGCCTGTTTGGGGCCTTAAAGCAGTCCGGGTTTGTGTGAAATGGATAGGAATTGTCCATTGTGTTGTGCTTGAAATGGTATGAAATGAATGGCTTGATATGTGTGGAACTAGATAGGTTAAGACATTATTTTTAATGTGTTAATTCAATGACACAATTACGTGGAGATTAAGTGTGTTATAGTAATTTGGAGATGATTATGAGTTGTAGTAGGCTACATTGGGTGATGAGTGATGTGTTAGAATTACATGAGTGTAATTGTAGTTGATTGAAAATATGCATATTGACATATTGTGTAAATGATTTTGAAAATGGCATAATGCATTTTCGTATCTGCTTGGGTAACCTAAATTAGGTGTGAGTGCATGAGTATTTTGTAAGCGGATATGGTTGCGAAGGAATTTCACGGGATGATATTAGGAGAGGGTAGGTTGGGAGATGGGCAGCCAGATCATTTCGGATAAGGACCATATTTGTTTGAGCTCACCAGCCAATTCACCTCGGAGAATAGTCCATACTTTTCTGGAATATTTTGGTAGTATATTTTCAAGAACAAAAGTTTTGTTTGAAAATGATTATTTTCTCTCATACATGGCTTAGGCAAGTGTGAGGTGGTCGGTGAGGACTCGTGACATGGGGTAATCAGTAGACATTCAAGTAGGATCATGTATTTACTTGAGGTGTATGTTTGCTGGAGCATTACTGCTTGCACTTAGGGTGGTGAAGTAGCCACTTGAGGCGTTCTCCTCTTGAGCTTTAGCTCACCACATCAGAGGATTATATTTTTTAGTGCAGGGAGGCGTTTCGAGAAGACAATTCATTTTGAAGAAGCCAGTTCATGATTTTAATGGTTTTTGGACATAACATGTATTAGAATTGTAGATTTTAATATATGTTTGTATAAAATAAAAGTGTAATCAACTATTGAATTATTGGGAGATAATTGAAGAATAGTTATGATAATTGATTTTATGAGTATTGGTTTATGAGCCCAAGAGGCATTTTCACTCATGTTGGGATATATATTGCATATATTGGATTGTTTGGGACAGGATATGCAGGTTTTGTATTGGGTAGAGCTCCCCATACAAAGGAGACTCTGCCCGATTTTCTGAAGTGGCGTCGGGTAACCCGACCTCCACTTGTATTCCGCGGGTTGACGGGTAGTCAACGGACCCCCGAGTTTTGGGGCGTCACAAAAATAGACAAAAGGTAAAAGATATTACAAATCTAACCTTTTTTGTTAAAACAAAAAAAATAAAGAAAAATGAGTTTAAAATTGACAAAAACAAAAGTTATTCACAAATCTAACCTCTTACTTTTATAGTAAAATATCTTTTGATACAAAATTACCCCAAATGTGTCTCTTCCACATCACCACAAATTAACACTTCTCTCTTATTTTTCATTCCTTCGAGCTTTTTCCTTTTCAAACCTTAAAAAATACGAACTTGGGTTCCTATTTTTCTTCATTTATCACTCAAAGAATCCCAATAATTTATCTTTACAGTTTAATTCTTGTTCTTATTCTTCTTCCTTTAAGAGCATCTCAAATTTAAGAAAGAAGAACATATCGGATCATATTGTAGAAAAGAATAGTGATGATCCTAAATTCAAGCCAGAGCTTCTTTCAAGCTTGTTCTCTTCGTTTGCAACACCTTAACAAACTTGAAGGATATCAAGTCAAAGTTTTTAACACATTTCTTCTAATATTCAACTTAACCATCGTTAAGTTAGCATCTAAACAAACTCGAAGGGTGTTAAGTCCAGGTTTCTAACATAGTTTCTATACATGTTGGACTTAACTATCATTAAGTTAGCATTTGAACAAACTTGAAAGGTGTCAAGTTTAGGTTTCTAACACAGCTTCTATACATGTTGGACTTAACCATCGTTAAGTTATATTTGAACAAATTTTAAGGGGATTAAGTCCAGGTTTGTAACTCAATGGCTATTTAGTTTGACTTAACCATATATTTGAACAAACTTGGTATCAAATATTGGACTTAACCATTATAACAAAGTGGATATTTAGTATCAAATCTAAAAGAGAACAAGTAAAAGAGAAAAGCTACAAATGTTGGAGAAATAAATAAGGAAATGAAAGAAAAATAGAGGGAAAATGAAAGTTTGAGGGAAATTAGAGTAAGTTGTCATATGGTGTTTAGAGGGGTAAATTTGTCAAAATGATGTCTTTTCTTTTATTGTTAAGGGTGTGAATTTGAAAAATGGACAAAGGAAATGAAAATCATACAAATCTAACCCTTTTATTTTAAAACCCAAGTAAAGATAAAAACACATAATTTTAACAAATATACCCATTTAACCGCATATGACAACGCTCTCATTTCCCTGAAACTCCCTTTCTATGCCTCCTTTCCTTTCCTTATTCATTCTCACGCTTGTAGCTCTTTTATTCTCGGTTCTCTTTTAGATTTGATAAATAACTACTTTATTACAATGGACCAAGTCAACCTGTGATATCAAATTTGGTAAATATCGATTAGAAACATAATCTAAATAGTTATTAAGTTACAAACCTAAACTTAACTTTTTCAAGTTTATTCAAATATAAATTAATAGTTAAGTCCAATATGTATAAAAACTGTGTTAAAAATTTGGATTTGACACCCTTCAAGTTTGTTTAAATATTAGCTTAACAATGTTTAAGTCGAATATCAGTAAAAATGTGTTAAAAACTTGGACTTGACATTCTTAAAGAAGTTTGTTCCAAGTCTTACATGCGGCAGCGATAGCAGGGTGGGAAAGAAATCGGAGGTTTAAATTTGAGGATTGAATCACTTATTCTTCATAACACATCGACATAAATATTCTTAACTCAGATAACTCTTAAAAGAGAAAGAGAACAAAAATAAAAAGATTAGAAGTGGGTGAAGATAAATTGTGAGACCTAACAGGATTATAAACCTAAGAAAATAGAACTCAGATCATATTTTAATAGTTTAGAAAGAAATAGAAAGCTCCAAGGAATGAAAAACAAGAGAGAAGGGCTCATTTTGGGGGTGATGTGGCACGTCGAGGGTAATTTTGTCTAAAATAGGCATATTTTAAGGTTATAAATGTAAAAGTTAATTTTGAAAGTAACTTTTCTTTTTTTTCCTTTTAAGCGTTCTCTAGGAGTTCGAAACTTGAGGTTCGACTGTGATCACCATCTTCATGGAATCAATCGAAGCTCTAAATCCTAATTGAGTTATGCAGGTCGAACCTTTGTGAATCTCTACGGAAAATGGAGAATCGAGATGTAATGGAAGTCGAGGGAATTATAGAGGGAATCGGGGAGGAATGGAGAACCTGGAGCATGGAGTCGGAGGAGAGAAGGCGGTGAAGAAAGCGAGGAAGCGACGGAGGACGGTGGCGCGTTGAGCGGCGGGAAGAAGGGCGCTGTTGAATGATCCGGAGGAGCGGAGGCGGGCGATGGAGGAAGAGGCAGAGAGGAGCGAGAGGAGATGGGATGTGGGAGGGCGAGATGGGGTATGGCTTGAGGCGGCGGAGAGGAGGGAGGGAGGAGGCGGAGGAGGATGGCGGAGGGGAAAGGTGGAGGCGGTAAAGAAGGAGGTTGTGGTTCCTTTTGAAATTTTCTTTTTTTGTGAATTCCTTAAGGAATGGGAGCGAAGATAATCCAGGAATGAGGAACTATTCTGAAGTTATCACATTAGCTCATTTGGGATCTGAGGTTGTTTTAAATCAAATTCTTGTTTCTTCCGTTTTGGAAAAACTTATATTTTAAGAAGGTTTGCATAATAATTGCGGTGCGAGGCGTGTTTAGTTCTTAGGAAGTGGGAAAGGAGAAAGCTGGAATATTGATGTTGAATTGGACTGAACCTTTATGGGATGTAGTGTTATAGCAATAGAAGTACTCTAATTGGTTGCCACAACGAAAAATGCATATTTGAGTTTACAGTGTGAAAATTAACCTTCAGGAATTGTGTTTGATTCTTGGGAAGGGACGAATGGAAAATGGAATGAATCAAGATGTAAGGTCATTTTTGCGGATTTATGTGCCTTCCTACCCCATATTCGCATCGTTGAGGGATAGATTTGTTGTATTTTAGAGGGACTTATCTTTTTCTCAGTGACAATATATATGTGTGTGTGTGTATATATATATATATATATATATATATATATATATATATATATGTATTAACAAATTCTCAGGAAATTTGGCACATGTTTATGTTTGGTTTGCTAAGAGTGGGAAAAAGGAGGAAACTTAACATTTTGAATCTCAAAAGGACATTGAATTTTTATGCGGAAAATTTGTCTGCGTAGTATTTAGTGCCTTTCTTCCTCTTATTTGCAAAAATATTATTTGTAGTGTCTGGAAAAATAACTCTAAATGAAAGCATAAATGTGATGTGCTTCCGTTTTTCAAAGCAAGCATTGTTAGTAGAGACATAAATTTTGGTGGGACAATTCACTTTAAATTTGTTTTGGGTGGTTAAAGAAGTGAGGGAAAGGGACAGGAATTGGAAATTTGAATTCTAGGGCATGTCTACCTAGTTATATGCTAGTAGGCCCTTTAAGAGCATGGGATTGTTTGTATAGTATTTTGGAAAGACTCTTCTTAGTCTTGAGTTAACAGCATAATTGAGCAATTTGTCTAAAATAATTTGCAGGTTGACAAGGAGAATGAGTTGAATGATGATGATGATTGGGAATATGAAGAAGGGCCGAAATTATCGGCAAGGGAATGAGATAATTGTCAAGAAAAGGGTCGAGATTTTGATTAATGCCCAAAAGTTAATTTTGAACCCTATATTAGATAGGTTTGAGTGCTTTTGTGCACTAGTCATGTCATTTATGCCAATTGAAGTGTTCTAGTCTTCTTAGTAACACTTATGCCATTTAGAGGTATTTTTGGTTGTTTTGCGGGCTTTTGCGCCTTGCACAGAGTCAATCTCGAGGTCAAATGATGAATCATGGTTGGAATTCAAGTCTCAGCCATCAACCAGCCGAGAATCAATGAAAATCAAGGCAAATGAAGAAAATGTGATGCGATTGAAGGCAGAGTGAATCATCAATGTTGAATTTTCGCTAGGATTGCGAAAATTTTAAATGGTGAAAATTTCGCAACCTTAGCGAATTGTAACCTTTATAAAAAACACCAAATTGCAGCTAGACCACTTAGATTTCGCTGAACTCATTTTTAGCGAAAATAATTGATTTCGCTTCTCACAAAAATTTAATGGCTTAGCGAAATTTAAGCTAATAAATTGCCCACCCTTAGCGAAATTTCTTGTTTCCGCTAGACACATTGCGATTTCGCTAATTAAGCGAAATTCCTCACCCTCTAACGCGAGAGTGGATGCCTCGTCATGCTGTAATTAATGCCAAGCAGCCTCAAACTTGGTGTATTATAATTGTCAATAACAGCCGGGTTGATAGGTTTTTTTGTATTTTCATGCCTTGAGGTGGCCTATATAAACCCCTCTTGTTTTGTAACCTAAGTAACAATTTTCTTGGAACAATTGGAGAGCAACAATCTGTAGAGAAGATATTTTTGTAAGTTTTTATTTTTTGTAAATAAGTCTTTTTATTTTAGGTTTGTTTTATTTCTTTTCTCTCTTCTCTCTCCTCTTTCTCTCCTTTCCCAGTTATGAACACACCTCTTGAGGATGACAACTCAAGAGATGCTTGGCTAAGCCTCCTTTCTTTGAAGAGGAAGGAAGCTGGCTTAGTGGTGGGGGCATTTGCATGTTGTTCTCTTGTACTAAAAGCTACCAGTGGTATATTTATGGCCCTTGTATTTTTCAAAACATGGTTGCATAACATTGAATATCATTAATTTATTGTCTCTCCATGCTTTGGACTATTGTTCTTTTAGATGGTCTTCTGAGCCTCTAAAATGATATTTATATGTTAGGTTTCTCAAATTAGGGTTGCATAGCATTTAATGTTATTGATTTGTGTCTCTCCATGCTTTAGGGTGTGATTCTTTAGATGGTCTTCTGAGCCTACGAGATGATATTAAATGTTAGGGTTTAAAAAAAGCCCAAAAGGGCCATGGCTTTGCATGCTACTGTATTGACTCAAATAGGAGTTGTTTCATGGGTGAGGTTTGCTAGTTAAACATAGATCCCGGTTATACGGGGACTATAAGTTGTCATAACGGATAAAACAGGGACACTTGTTTGCCACCCAGCTTGCGAGTTGGTGACCTAATTCTTAAGTTAACTTTTTCACCTTTACTTTCCCGGTTTTACAATTTTCAGTTTTCAAACCATTTCCCTTTGTTTTTTAAACACAAATCCAAAGAGTCAAATAGAAAACCTTACCTTCATGCACTGATGCAAACCATTTTTAGGATGAAAACCCATCCCCGTGTTCGACCATAGACCACTATACTGCAGTAGCTTGACTACGGCGTGTAGAGGCTGGGTGTATATAGAATTTTGTTGATTTTAGCTCGACCTCACGTAGCCATAGAATCAAATGGCCGCGTTCTTGGGGATGGTGTAAACTATTAATGGTAAGTTGAAGAGTACTTTGTGATCCACATCACAGAGTGAAGGTAACCTTTACCTCTTTTGCAACTCAGTTACGAGCCAGTTTTAGCAATTAGCGATGCTTAGCATTTTAGTTTTCATTCAGTCAGTTTTATTGTTGTTAGTTAATTTTAATCTTTTTGCAAAGTTGTTTGTTGCTCTTTGTTGTCTCTACAATTGTGTAACAACTGTGTATGCAACAGTGGGATAGAGATACATCAGGTAGATTGAATAAGTTGAGTACACAACCCGGCCCGGCTAGTGAAGCTGGTGTACCAAGCGATACCATGAATCCTCACACTGAGGAGCAACCAGGCCAACAAGGAACCCCCATGAATCGAATACACATAGAACCATGAGGGATCACATCCACCCTCCTAGAGTTAGTGCCCCGTCACATCATTCCTCCTGCTGATGATGTAGCAGTGAGGCCATATTTGGTACCCCTACTTCCCACATACCATGGTATGGAAAATGAAAATCCATACACACATCTTAGGGATTTTGAGGAGGTTTGCACTACCTTTAAGGAAGGTATGATGGACATGGATTTGCTGAAGCTAAAGGCATTTCCATTGACTCTTAAGGACAAGGCAGAATGTATTTCGACTCATTGAGGCTAGAACCATTAGAAATTGAGGTGAGGCTACAGGCGGAATTCTGAAGAAGTTCTTGGTGCTGCAGACCAACAATTTGAAAAGACAAATCTATACTTTTTACGGCTCATGATGGTGAGAGATTTAACCGGTGTTAGGAAAGATTTATGGAAATATTAGTGCATGCCCACATCATGGAGTTTTGATACTTGGATGTTGGTGAACCGTATGGTGGTATGTCTCTAGCAGTGAAGCGTGGTTGAAACCATGTGTGGAGGAGACTTTACGAGGTAAACATCACAGTGAAGCCGTAGTTTTTTTAAATTACGTGGCTGAAACTTCCTAAGGAGTTGGGATGAACTTAGGAATTGGATAGGATGGGACACGGTCGACGAAGGGGTGGGATGTATGCCTTTGAAAGAAATAGAGATGGTAGGATTTCCAGCCTGGTAGGAAGATAGAGGAGCTTGAAGCGAAACGGCTCGAAGGTGCATGCGTGGCCGAAAATCACCTTTCCCGGTCAATCTTTGCACCAATTTCCAATCTCACATTAGACCAGGTAGAACCATGTCTGTATTTCACAGTGAAGGATTTGATGTCGAGGAATGTGCCAGTCTTTGTAGGACAATTCAAGCCTAACAATCCAATGCTCCATATGGAAATACCTACAGATTGGTGGAGGAATCTACTAACCTTGCATGGAGACCCTGACCCTACTTTATGTACCCCAGGTGCAACGAAGCCTCGGTTTAGTTCCCCTCACAACCACAACGACCACCATCCTCATCTCTGTAGACAGCCATTTTAAATTTGAGTAAGATTTAATTTGAGCAACACAATTTGAGGAACAAAAGAGATCAATGTCTGTGGCACAAAAGAATTGATCTTGTAGTGTGAACAAAAGAATAGATGGGCTTGAGGCGATCTCGACGGAAGGTGTGACCTACGATTCAATCAGCAAAATCAATAAGTTCTTTGGAGGTACAAGAAGGGAGGTTCCCTTCGCAAAAGCGGTTCCAAACCACTAAAGGAATTCATGAGGTAGGATTATCCCGACAATTCGGGAATGGATGAGAGTTAAGGCCGTAATCCTGCGAGAAATTGGAAAGAGGTTGATCCAGCCTATGCGAAGCACAATTTGAAGGACCTGGCGAGGAGGGAAGAATTGCGACTACAGGCATATTCTCTAAGAGGAGGATTCAATGAAATATCGCATACCTCCCATTTCCACAAGCACTTAGAGGAAAGAAGAAGGCATCTCGACAAGCGGGCATTTTAGAGTCTTAAGGCAAGTGAAGGTTAACATACCTTTCTTGGACCTAATCAAACAAGTCCTGCCTATGCAAAATTTTGAAAAGATCTTTGCACAATCAAGAAAGAGGTTAGGTATTTGAGAAGAAAGCATTTCTCCATGAACATGTCGGTGCCATATTATCAAATACACATCAAATACAAAGATCCTGGATCTCCCACAATTTCAGTCAATATTGGTGGGAATTGCATAGATGGAGTCATTGCTTGGTTAGGAGCAGTGTGAACCTAATCATAGAGTATTCGAATACAAGCGGCTAGGTCTAGGTGAACTTAAACCTACCAACATCACACTCTCATTGGTAGATAGATCGGTGAAAATCCTAGAGGATAGTTGAGGATGTCTTAGTAAAGATAGACAAATTCTACTACCCGGAGTGGGTACTGTGGTACTTGACAACTTGAACGATTGCTAGTGGGCCAATCATGCTTCACCCAATTATCTTAGGAAACCATTTAAAGCCACTTCTTAATGCAATAATAAATTCTTAGGAATGAGTCATGCAATTAACCTTTAGTAACATGACAGGTTGAACATCTTTCATTTGAACAACAAACATGAGTTGCTAGAAATTGAGAATCAAATTTCTGATGAAGTTGTTTTAATTGATCAGTGTGCAGGAAAACACAGTGTCCAGGATATGCAAGGAGTAATTAGCCATGGAGATGAAGAAGATTTGGTCTTACAGCAACGCAAGCGCAAGCCAATTGCTCGAATTCACGCGCCGTTTACGAGAGCAGATCAACATTTGGGCGCCCTGACACCATGGGCGATCCGAGGCCTTGCATGGGTTGAGGAATCATTCTCCTTGACCCCCTTGATGCGTCACGAATTGAGCTGAGTTCGGTGTTTTCAAGCAAAGTGCGGTTCACGATTTTATTACACGTGTAAGTTAGTTAATTGTGTTAGTTTAGGTTATTTTTCCAAAATTTTTTAACCATTTTCATTTTCTAGTAATTTAATTAGAGTAGCATTGTGTTGTGCTTTAAATTTTAATTAAATTGCATATATTAAATTTTATAAATATAATTCTTATTTTAAATATTACTAATAATTTTAAATTTTTTATGCGGCTAGTGTAATCGGTTTGAAAATTGGTCGCTCGAAAATGGGCGAAAGTGGCGGGGGAGGCGTTCCGGCTCCAAAGCTTATAAGCTGGAGGTGTCAGGCCACTTCACATTCTTTCCCCTCAGTGATGCATCTCCAGCGATTACGCCTGGCATGTAGTGCCCACAGGTCAGTATCTTCTTTGGCGCCCATTTGCACGTCTTTTGCCATTGCTTGGACCCGGGCTGCGCCTGGTGAGCCACGGCGAGGTTTCTAATGCGGCCGGCCTCGGTCCGCGCTGCAGCGAGCCACGGCCAGGCCTTGGTGAGCCTGCGGCTAGTGCGAGACGGTAGTGCTCTGGTTGATCCCCGTTGGTGCCGCGCTTACCGATCCGGTCCATTTCACGAGCCACGTTTGCCGGTTGAGCCATTTCATTATAGTCGATGAGCCACGGTTGGTTTAGCACTTGAGCGCTCATTAGCCGAGATCTTGGTTAGATATTTAGTGCGGCGATTATATTTTACGATGGTGAGCCTTTTCGGTATTTTATTTCGATCCATGATTCGCGGTTGCCATTACTGGGGTGAGTCCGTCTTACGACACCGGGTGAGACCGGCCTCGGCGGAGAGGCCACCGACGCCGACCCGGCCGTACCGGCTCTAGCCCGTCACGTACCTCGGAGGAGGATTAGGAGGCGGCCACTCGGCGGGCCAGCACATCGGGCCCGATGGGATCATCTTCCACCGAGGCCCCATGCGTCTCGATTATTTAATTTGTTGAGGTGACTTCATCACCTCAGCTGTCGCCAGCATCGAGGATTCGGAGGCCACTATTCGTAGGAACCCGTTCCAGAGATACCGCGACTCATCGTAAACCATTCCATCGAGGAGTCATTTTATGACTTCCCGCATTGAGGGCTGACCCCAGATACCGGGAGTCTATGAGATTGATCGAGGAGTATTCACTCCTACCCTTCCTTGACTCCGTAGCCGGTTTATTACGAGTGAATACTTTGCCGGTTTTCACTCTATGACATCGAGGAGGCGGAGCGGTCCACTAGAGATTGATTGATATAGATGGCCATACAGTGTACTTTCGGACCCGGTAGATATTTTAAGCGGCGTGGGATTGCGCGTACCGCCGCGCCTTTCGAGAGGGTTCTGAGCTTGGGCCACCGCGCGCAGAGAGATGGTTCGATCGCGGCGGAGAATCTTCTGTGGTCCGGTATTTTAGATGACTTCCGCCTCAGTCTTTTGCTCATCGACCATCGCCCTGCGTACCGGCTGCCCTCTGCGGCATTATGGGAGGAGGAGCCATACGGAGGCGCTGCCGGATCTCGGAGGGGATATTGGTTCAGTCCCTGCGGTGGTGATAAGCCTCCCTTTTGTGAGGAGAAGGTCCATCGGAGGAGGACACAGCACAATGATATCCTTTGCGTCTGAGACTCCTGTATGTTCTCGACGGATGGGTTCGAGGAGCCCGAGGCTAGAAATGAGAGCTAGATGCCTACCATGTAGTGTCGGTAGGCCGGGTTATGACTATGCGGAGTCTCATTCCATATATACGACCACCGGGACGGAGGAATGCAGATTCGGGGCGAGGATTCTACGTAGATGATATACACCTTTGAGCACGAAGTCTGGAGGGACTCCCATGTCGGATCGTTCACCTCAGCGTCTCACTCCACATACTACATCGGCCCATTTGCCAGCGAGATACTCGGGCCTTCTATTGACATCATTCTTGCGGATTACATCCATGCTAACTCGAGAGTAGTGTGATGGATGCCATCTGCGCTCACTTGCGGCTACCGCAGCGCCCGGGATCGGTGGCCCGGTGCCGTTCCATGCGACTCAGTTATGACCCTTTCAGATTAACCTCGTGATCTGCCC
This sequence comes from Tetrastigma voinierianum, assembly GCA_016808115.1. NCBI lineage: Eukaryota > Viridiplantae > Streptophyta > Magnoliopsida > Vitales > Vitaceae > Tetrastigma > Tetrastigma voinierianum. Next base: position 143,809 of record JAEQBH010008707.1, read on the forward strand.
GAGAGAGGAGCCTGCGATGCCAGCTTCTTTGGATGTTACATTGCGGCCAACGATTTGAGACCCACCACCACGGTAGTGAGGTGGTTGGGTTTCTTTACATTTTTGCGTATTTACGGCTTTATCAGCCTTTCTTAATTTGTTTAGGATTTATGTATTAGCCATAGTAAGCGTGATATACTACGTTTAACTTTGTATTCATGTATTTAGCCACTTTGGCTATATCCAACTAATCGATATATATATATACAGATTTTTGTATATCATGTTTTGTGCTTTGCCATGTGTAAATGTTTTTCTTTTCAATTGAACAATTGAATTGCTACAATTGGACAATTGAATTGCTTCAATTGAACAATTGAATTGCTACAATTGGACAATTGAATTGCTACAATTGGACAATTGAATTGCTTCAATTGAACAATTGGTGCTGGTGGGCAGGTGAGTTAACATACGTTGGAAAATTGAATCATGTTTGTCACTTACATGCTAGGGCCAAATTCCATGCTTGAATTAAATTCTTGGTCGAGTTGAAGTTCGGCGTACTCGACTTGGATTCCCCCTTTATGCTAATTCACTGCTTGCACTCGGATTATTTCAATAGGTTGTGAATTTGTGTACCTCCTTTCACTTTGCAAAGCCGGCCTTAGGTATGTTGGCAACCTAGGATAGGTTGGTGTTACCCTTGATTGAATTGATGTTGTCTTCTTGAAAAAAATAAAAAAAAAAAGAAAAATAAAGTCATGAAGCTTTGTCTTGAAACCCGAGCACGGTCCGAGGGGTGTATGGCGAAAGCCTTTGAAACCCGATGCCCTAAACCTTAATTGGTTGGGAGTCATCGATTTTGTGTTCGTTACATGGGTGGATAGGTGAAGTTTAATGACTTGTGGGTGCTTAATTTTGAAGTCATTGGTCAGGGTGGCTTGTAGAGTTTGTGGTCGGATTGATCCTTTTGGCTTGATACCCTAAACCTTAAGTGGTTAGAGTCATGGTGGACCAAGTTACACGGACTTTGGTGAAGTCAGTTTCAGCATTGCACCTACGATGTAGATGAATAAAGAAAGAAGAGTGTAACTAGCCCTATCTAGGTTGTTCCAACAACTTAAGGCCATGTCAGTCTTTAGGTTGGGGAGGTGGAAATTTGCGAGTTTATTAGCTTAATGCGGTTATAAAAGACCCATTAGACTTAGGTGGAAATTCAAGTTGAAATTATCAGATAATATTGACCTAGAATTGTTCTTGTATGGTTTTGATTCTTTCATATCGGTTTACAACTTTGATTTCAATTTCTCAGTTTAAGGTAATGTTTATATGTATATAAACCCTTTTTGCAAATCACCACATGCATCTTCTTTTTCTTTATTTTGCATTGCTAAGGGACTAGCAACGTTTCGGTTGGGGGGTGTGATTAATGCCCAAAAAGTGCAATTTTGAACCCTATATTAAGATAGGTTTTGAGTGCTTTTTGTGTACTAATCATGTCATTTATGCCAATTGAAGTGTTCTAGTCTTCTTAGTAACACTTATGCCATTTAGAGGGTATTTTTGGTTGTTTTGCAGGCTTTTGCGCACTTTTGGAGTCCAATCTCGAGTCGAATGATGAATCATGAAGTTGGAATTCAAGTCCTCGACCATCAACCGACCCAAGAATCAATAGAAAATCAAGGCAAAATGAAGAAAATGTGATCTGCAGTTGAAAGGCGAGAGTGAAGATCATCAATGCGGGAATTTTCGCTAGGATTTCTTAATTTTACGTAAGATTAGCGAAAATTTCGCAACCTTATGAAAAAATTTATGACATAGCAACACCAAATTTCGCTAGACCATACGATTTAAGCTAGGCATCATTTTTAAGCGAAAATAATTGATTTTAAGCTTCTCCACAAAATTTAGCTAGCTTAGCGAAATTTAAGCTATGCGAAAATTGCCCACCTCGCGAAATTTCTTGTTTTATGAACACAGTGATTTCGCTAATTAGCGAAATTCCTCACCTCTAGCGAAATTGGATGCCTCGTCATGCTTTGTAATTAATGCCAAACCGCCTCCAAACTTGGTGTATTACTTAATTGTCCAATAACTTAGCCAGGTTGATAGGTTTTTTTGTATTTTCATGCCTTGAGGTGGCCTATATAAACCCCTCTTGTTTTGTAACCTAAGTAACAATTTTCTTGGAACAATTGGAGAGCAACAATCTGTAGAGAAGATATTTTTGTAAGTTTTTATTTTTGTAAATAAAGTCTTTTATTTTAGGTTTTGTTTTTATTTCTTTTCTCTCTTCTCTCTCCTCTTTCTCTCCAGCTCGGTGCAAACACACCTCTTGAGGATGACAACTCAAGGGTGCTTAGCTAAGCCTCCTTTCTTTGAAGGAAGTTTGGCTTGGTGGTGGGGCATTTGCATGTTGTTCTCTTGTCTTAAAAGCTACGGGTAGTGTGTTATGGCCCTTGTATTTTCAAAACATGGTTTGCATAACATTAGATATCATTAATTTGGCCAATACTCTCCATGCTTTAAGGACTATTGTTCTTTAGTGTGGTCTTTCTGACCTCACAAAATGATATTTATATGTTAGGTTTCTCAGTGGGGTTGCGTAGCATTTAATGTTGTGGTTGTGTACTCTCCTGTGCTTTGGGACGTGATTCTTTAGATGGTCTTCTGACCTGCGAGATGATATTAAATATTGGGGTTTAAACTAGAGGGGCCATAGGCGCATGCTACTGTATTGACTCAAATAGGAGTTGTTTTACCATGGGTGGTTTGCTAGTTAAACATAGATCCGGTTATGCCCGGGGACTATAAGTTGCTTGTCATAGCAGCGAGGATCGCTCGAGGACACTTGTTTGCCCTAACTTGCCAAGTTGGTGACCTAATTCTTCAAGTTAACTTTTCACCTTTTACTTCCAGTTTTGGTACTCGATTTCAAACCATTTCCCTTTGTTTTAAACTACAAATCAAAGTCGAATAAAGCCTTACCTTCATGCACTGATGCAAACCATTTTTAGGATAACCCATCCCGTGTTCGACCCTAGACCACTATCTTTGCAGTAGCTTGACTACGACGGTGGTAGAACAGGTGTATATAAATTTTGTTGATTTTAGCTCAGCCCTCTTGTGTACGAATCAGATTTCAAGAAAGATCTCGGTGTATAGCACACGAGTAGTCCTACATACGTTCTATATGTATGGTTGTTGCCCTAGATTACTTTATGGGTGTGTGCTCCTCGTGGTTGTGGAAGAATTTGAATTCTAACTCTAATGTTTTCATAGGATACCGATAGACCCACATCAAGTCACTTCCTCCTGTCGAAGCATTTTAATTATGATACATCAGTAATTTCATCCCGAGGGCACTTGCGGGGTGTCAGAACAAACCTCAAACTTTGGAACTGAACAGGTTGACTTCTATTCATTCTATTTTTCTATTATTGGTTATTTCCTTTTTGTGGCTGATGGATCCTTGTACTTGAGGCTTGCACAGATATTTATATTTTTTTCACGAAGAAGATTGTTGATCCCAATTAAACGATTATGTGTGGCGGGGATAAAACTCAACGTCCGCTGTACTTCAAAGCGGGTTTGTTGGTATGGGCAAGAATACAAAGACTTCGTATTTACACGATAAATTGCACACTCTTTTAATGAAGAACATGTACGAGTGGACTGGCCTTGGCAGGGGCAAGATGAAGGACTTGAAGATGCAGTAAACGAAATGCCTTCATGTGTACCTTTGTATCCTGTAATTTTACGCGACGTTGCTTTTTTCTTGTGTGAATTCGGAAACATTATATTAGAGGCATTGTTGTTGCACGATTAAAGGAAGCAGCTCATATGCAGCTATGATGCAGTTTGGACCTTAGTAATTTGAAACCTCCTATATGGTGTTGTGCTCCATAAATTGACCTCTCTCGTTACTAGCTCAATTTTTGGGTTTGTATAATATGGTTATGACTATATGGCAATGTTTTGAATTAAGATATACTAATACCACAGTTCAGACTATATGTTTCATGTAGTCCAAATGTGCTTAAGACACAGTCACCTTTCAGTGTGTCCCCGGTCTGGTCAGTTTGGCTCCCGTTCAAGTATGCTCCCGATCTCTTGCAAAGTTCAATCACCCATCTCGGTTTTCCTTTTCTAAAAAAATATCTTTTATATACCACGATTGTTTATCGCCTGGCAGTCTTGAACACAGGAGCCTCCCAAATCAGCAATCCTTTCTAGCTCAAGTCAAGCCTCGAGGAAAAGCTAATGCTATCTCAGTTTCTATTTGCATCCATGATTTGAGCACTTAGTTTCTTGATTTTCACAAACCGATTATCATGAAAGGTTCATATCGTAGGTAAAATAAGCTTATTATTACTTCTAGTGGTTTTGATTCACGGTTTTTACATGTTTATAGGGTGCTAACCTTTGTAATTAATAATGTCAAATTTTATTTTGGCATGTTCATTACTTATTGGGAACTTGTACATTCTTGTAAACCTTAGTGGCTTGATTTCATGTCATGTTTTTTTAAATAGTTTATTTCAAATTATGTACACTTGTCGGAAGTGTTTTTTGTACAAGTGGTTTGACCTTAAAAGCAGGTTATTGTTGTGCTCTTTGACTCCAATTAATCGAGAAATTCATCTCGGTCTGAACATTGTCTTCATTGTTTTTTTTTTTTTTTTGGAATCCTTGTGAACAGTGTCCATGAATAGTGATCCAAACAGTGACCCTAAACAGGGTTGTGTGCACAGTGCGCACACCGGAACCAGTCGCTTCGCTAGCAGCCTTGGTGCCAGTCATGCTCGGCGTTCTTTAGCGCCGCAATTTCTTCCTTTCACGCTACTTCTCCGTGACCCAAAACCCAGTCGTGACACCAGTCCAGCCAACAGCCTAGGCCAGGTCGCGACTTCAAATTCAGGTCGCGACCTCAAGCAGGCCAATCCAGGTCGCGACCTCAAAACGGGGTCGCGACTTCGTTTCCGCCCAATCTGAACAAACCAGGTCGCGACCCGAAATGAAGTCCGCACGACCCGGTAACAGTGAGTCGCGACCTCAAAAAGCGGGGTGAGCCTCAATGGCTGATGTCCATACGCCACGCGCCCAGCGGGTTGCCGGCCTAGCCGGAGTCCGCAGCGTAACTTAATTGGCGACCTCGAAGCCCAGCAAACTGGAATTAGCGACCTCAAATCGATCATCGCGACCTCGGAAATCGATCCTAACCTACATGACCGCTTTCACAGTCCACACCAGCCGCCAGGTCTTACCCGGCCCGGCCCGGTCGCGGCCCTTGAATTCGAGTTGCGACCAAAGTTTTTGCTCACTGGAAACTTCGGCCGTGACCTCAAATCCGGGTATGACCGAGTCTCTGCTGACTCAAATCCCTTATGCATAGCCTCACGAGGCTAAACCCGGTCACAGCCTGTAGCTAGAGTCGCGACCTCAGTATCGACCCATGTCACGACTTGAAATTCATGTCCGCGACAGAAGACTCATTTAGTCCCGACCTCGGCCGAGTCGCGCTTCCTTACGCTGCCCCAGTCGTGGGCGTCGCGGCAGCAACGTCGTGTGCGTTCGCTGCGATGCCTGGTACCACGCCTTGCGCGCAAACGCCTTCTTGGTCGACCCAAATGCGGGTCGCGACGTATATAATTTGGTAGCATTCCGACACGCATATATACATATATTTTTTTTCAAAAAATCCTCCGGTGGCCTTCACCTTACCTCTAAGATGCAGTAGCCTAAACAATTGCAATTTTACAACTTCGAAATTTTTAAAAGTTTAATTTTAGCCACTTTTCTTATCTGCTGATAATCTTCGAATTCCCTGAAACACACTCTGTTCATGTTAATGGAGCGATTGTCAGAAGAATTATTATTATTATTATTTTTCATTTTACGGACGGTTCTGCCCATAATTCCTCGAACCTTAGGGTTTTATTTTTCTCGACCCTAGTGTTCGACATTTTCCTATATCTTTATTTACCCGAGCATACAATTTCACACAATTCAAACACACATCACCGATTAATTCATGGAATGCCTGATGGATGCATGATCTAACTCGTTTCCCATCGAGCCCTAGGTATTCGTATATCTATGCTACGATACCAAGGCGTAGCCCCAAATCCCAGGGGTCAGTTGACCTCCGTCGACTGTCGAATCGTGAATCTCACGTCCTTGGGTGATGCAGTAAAATGGCCCGTGGGACCCATTATCCATACTCATCAAAATATATATTTTATACCAAAAAGAATTTAATTGCAAATTGTTTTGATTACAATTTATACAAAACTAGGTCTCTTGCCCAGAATTTTACAAAAATACAAGATAAGGCAATACTAGGCCATTTCTTCGCCTCTAAGGCCTCGGATGCATCCCATCCCCAAGTGCGTCTTCGGTACCTGAAATAGTTTTTCCCTCGACAGGGTGAGCAATGCTCAGTAGTGAAATTTTCCTACTTGGGTTACTCCCCACCTAAGTGCTCATGTAATGGCACCCCGAACATTCAAATGGAAACATACGACATGCTAATATATCAATCATGCATATATTAACAAAATTCATACTAACCACATGTTATTTATTCATAACAATAACATAAAATTAGCTCACATGGGCTAATATACAATCTGACAATTCATCTTGGGCGCCCACAAAATCACAATCGACATGTTAATCACTCATGGCAACCATGTGACATCCACCTGAAACCGCGCAAACGGTCAGTGGACTATCGAAACCACTCTGGGATTTCTTCACTTGGTCGAATCTTTTGGAGCCCAGAGAAAACATGACCATCTAGGCCTTAGCAAATCACCGTCCCATTAAAATGACCTTTAGACAAAGATAAAACAAAGTAGGAGAAGATCCTGCCTCCGAGGTTATCGAAACTCCACCACGGTGGTGTCAGCGCGTAGCTCTTGCCGTGAATGAAACTCTCCTCTTTCTCACGACGAGCTTCTGTTGTCGAAACAGCTAGGAAATCTAGAGAGAAGGTAGACACTCTCTCTCTAAAAACATATTTCTTTTTCCCTTTTCCTTATAAATCCGGTTGGGAGAGCTTGAGTCAGAAGGACTTGTCCTCTCATGCCACAATGTCAGTATTATTGGTTGGCTTGGATTTTCTTAATCCACTTATTCCTCACACTTTAGGTTTTCCTCCGTGGCATCATGCCATGTGTCCACCATAGCCCACATGAGCTCATGTTTGAATAACTTTGCACATGACCATTGTGACACCTCTTGAGCCACTCAAAATGTGCAGTGTCCGCGTACCCTGTTGCCTCAGCATTAAAATTCCATTTGTCTCGGGTGGCGAATTCTACGTGGTAGCTAGATTTGACATTCCAGCAGATGAAATCAGTTTAGATCATCAAGATCTAGAAAAATTCCGGATATTCAACCGAAATTACCGTTTTATCATTCCATAGGAAATGCGGACTTTCGGGGTTTCCGCGATTACCATGCACCCACACCCGCCTTGGCGAGGTAGTGCATATGAATACATGATTCAATGCATTTTCCTTCATGTTACATGTATATATGAGTACTACATGAAACATTTACATACCATGGATAATTATAATTTACATCCATGCAATCCATGTTAATACATCAAATAGCATATACTAACATGATACTTTTCACATAGCATGTTATTCATGTAAGCAATAACACACAACAAGGTCACAATCTTGGACCCTTCCAACGGGAGGTACCTGCGGTCCTTCACAAAGAACCGGTTTGGTTCAAACATCCCACACATCATGGAAACACACCTGAAACCTGGAAACTTTAGTTTCTAGTTCCAGACAAACTCTGGCAGTCTTGGGCGTAATGAGCTTGATCATAGAAATCCTCTACCATTCAGTCCCAAGTTTTGGAACTAAATAACATGGCCTCTCATGGCGCACTCCATAGGCACGACCCATACCATTATAAGGCCTTTAGGTTTAAAATAAACCAGTAGGAAAATTCTACCTAATAGGTTGTCGAAATTCCAAGTTTTGGTGTCCACACATAGATGCCATTTGCGTGTACCAACTTTAGTCTTGATTTGTCGAACCGACCATCGAAGCCCAGGAAAATCCTCAATTTCTATTTTCTCCTTTCCTTTTCTTTCCTATTTGTTTTTGTTCGTTCCTCCTTCTTTTCCCTTTTTATCTTTGCTTTTCTTTTCTCCCCCCTCTTGGATTTACGTGTAGAATTGGTAAAGGAAACTTCCTCCCCTTCCTCATGCCACTTATGTGGTCATGTTTTCCTCCTTATTTCCTTATTTCTTTATTTCCTTTATTGCATCATCTTTCATGTGGCTAGTGTGATCCACACATTCAAGTGCACCACATGAATCTTATATGTCACTCTTAGGGTGCCAGTGGCATCTAAACCATTGCCATGTGTCATTAACTAACGCCTCGGCATTGAAATTAAATTTTGGAATCACGAGGGTCGGCGGTATTTAGCTAGATTTATGAGGCGATTTCAACGGAGAACTCAGTTTAGGTCATCCGATGTCTAGAAAATTCGATTTTAAAGTAGTACTATTTACCATTTCGAGAAAAATTTGAATTTTCCGAGGGTTTCCTGACTTTCCTCGACATTGTTTTCTTCTCGATGAATGGGTTTATATTTAATCTCATACTTATCTACGGCGGTGCTCTTATTGTGGTATGTAGCACCATATGCTCATAATAGTCATTTCATTTCAGTATCTTGCATGGCTTGTCTTGTTAATGAACTTTGTCGATCTTGAAACTTTTTAGAACTTTCATCTTCGAGTTTTTCCTTTTTGATTTATCTACTCTACTTTCTCATGTAAAATTGCCTTGTTCTTTTAGATGTGCTCTCCACTTTCTTGCGTTATGTGTGTTGCATTTCTATCACCGACTTCACTTGGATCATCTTTGCATCCTTCCAAATTTCTTGGAAGGTTGGCCATTTATTTAATTAAAATTTATGCTATTACTTTGCCTATAAATTTAGCTAAATATTTTAATTTGACATTAGACCACATCTAAAGGCGAGTTTTATGACACATACAACAAAGGCTATCTACAAGTTGCTTTTGTCGAGTATGTGAAAGTGAGAAAATGTTCGATTGAAGATATGCTATATGATGAACAAGACATTCTTACACTCCATGGATAAAATTAGAGGTGAGTTGATTTGTTTGTAGATGTATGTTTCATTCTCCCCTTTTTGGAGACTAGTAATAGTTTCCTCTAATTTCCTCTCATTGTTTGAACTAATTTTGAAGCTAATCTAAATGCATATGTTTCCCTGATTGGTTGTAAGGGACTTAGATTTGGGTCTTTTAATCTTTTTATTTTCTAGTTCTAAATTTTTGGTTAATGTTATCTTTAAAGTTTCAATAGTACTTTATTCCATGGAAAATTGGATTTAGACGGCCGAGCAGGTATCACTATATCATTGTTTTGATTTCTAATCAACTTCTCTTGTACTTCCTTTTTGAAGGCTGAAATGTTCCATATCCTGAATTAGCTTAGATCCGTTTATTTAAATTTGCAGTTTGCTCTAATGTTCTATCTTGGGTTTCTTATTTGAAATTAATACTACAGAAACATCTACTACCTCATTCTTAAGCTTATATCTTTCTAGCATAGACATTCTTACCCAAATCATAGATTCTACCCGAGTCTGAAATATTCTTGTTTTGGAGTCTTTATACGTGATGAATGGGAGGCTTGACCGAAGCTTATCACCAGGTTCTTGACATAACACCAAAATTATTTCCCCAGCGTCGGTCGGTTGAGATGTATTTCAACTCGAAAATGGCAAAACCATTGGGAGGGTGGTGAAAAGACCCACGAAGTCGATTATTTGTCGGTTTAATGGTAAAGAAAGAGTTCACTTATCAGATGATGGCACTTGATGATCTTCATGTCTTCTCGCAGCTATCCACAACAAATATCTCCCAAAGTTACTATTGCCCTGCTTTGGTGCCTTTGGTGTATTAGGCTTTATGGGTGAACGGATATTTGAGAGTGTGAAGATCATTGCGGATAAGAATCGAGGTCGAGCTTTTGGTGTCCATGAACGGTTGAGAGTGAAGTATGAGTCAGAGAAGCATATTTCATTGCCGCTGGAGATCGAGATCCTATTAGCGACATGGTTTAGAGCTGCATTTGTGAAATAATTTTAAACATCGTCAAGTGAGATCCCTAAGGTAGCGGTTGAATCATGAGGCTACAAAAGCTGAAGAAAACAATTAGAAAGCGAAAGGTTATCCATGCACTTCTTGTTTCTGTTTGGAAGATAGAGCGGTGATAAGTGTAAGGTAAAATGGTAGCATCTTGATAAGCGAGTGGGAATGTTGAGAGCGAAAACAAAGGCCTTAAGGAAAGGGAGTGAGAGTCGCATTCAGCGGATCAAAATAGCGTGAAGCTAATCCACCATATGTGTCTTAGCTCCGCATCGGGTTTTTCTCTGTATTCGACTTCTTCTGATTAATTAATTGTGAGGTTGAAGTTCTATATCAATCAATATTTCTTAGTCGATTGTAATTAGCTTGCTTAGTTTAGGAAAATATTCAACATTGATTTCTTTCTTGTACCTTATATGTGGTAACACTTTCGAGAATTTTCTCTTGGAATTTTTCGTTTTGGCTTAGCTTCTAAATGCATTATATTGTTGAAGCGAGTTATCTCCACAAAATTATGATTATCAATGCATAACTTAAATGTTTTATTAAGTGAAGCATGTGAACAATATTGTTGTTTTCTGGGTTGTATTTTATTGTTTGATGCTAATGCTAGATACGCGATGAGTGTATTCTTCTTTTAAGATGAGATTTGAGCCTCTTATTAATTTTCTGCAACCTAATTTTGAGCAAAAATGGAGCTTTGTGAGCATGGAAACCTTGGGCTACGGATAAATGTGACCACCCATTGATAACAAAACCACCTTGCTTGTTGCTTAGTTCTATCTAGGGTTTATGTGTTTGTTTTCTTTTCTATGGCAAATTTGGCATCTGTTAAGTCTATTCAAAATTGTAATAAAAAAATAATTATTAGTTTTCTTTTCTATGAAATATTACTAAAGTGATATATTATGCAAAAAGGTTGATTAATTTAAAAAGGACAACTATATTAATTGTCATCTATTATTTGTGATGGTTATTGCGTTCTATTCGAGATAATTATGTAGCAGCTGTTAGTATTAATGTTAGTATTGATGGGTTTAATAACTTTCATTTACTCCAGCATTCCATTTTTATGTTCAAGTTTAGAGCGAGATGATTTAAATTATGTGTAGGAGATATTGTTATCTTTTGGTGGATCAGATTCGATGGATGAGTTGATTCATCATAAATTAATATCTTAATTTAAATATTTATATATAATAACGAGAATTTAAGGGGCCCTTGAGGCTTGTCTCGGAGTAGTAATGGGAAAAGGTGAGCAGGGGTGTCGGTGCTTGTGGAAATAGAGTGATTGAGATGTCAAGCTCGAGTCCCTTTAAGAATAGAATAATTACAAGCGTTGTAATATAAAATGGAAAAAATAGAAGGAGGAAAAAGAAAATGAGAAAGGGAGGAAAAAGGAAAGAATGTATAAAATAATGTATTTTAGATAATTTTTTTGATTTATTTTAATTGTCTTCTCTTTGTTTCCTTAATGTTTTAAAGTAATTTACAGAGTATGAATAAATTAAAACTAAAATATGCATATACCTGAAATTTTATTTTTAAAATATTTTAAGAATAAAGGAGATAAGATTATATTGACTTTGATTTGCATATTAACTTTTGGTTCCAAAAATACTCAGATGTTTACTTTTGTAGCTCAACCATACCCATGTAGTTTACTTAATTACATTGATGTTCCAAACTATAGCACATAACCTATAGTTGATCTTTGATCATTAGTGAGATCACCCGAGTTTGTACCCGTATAAACTTCCATTAGAAAGTGATGCGTTCTTCACGAAAAAAAAAAGAAAAAAGAAAAAGAAAAGACCCTTACTTGGTGTGGCTTTAAGGTAGCTTAAGAATCCTTTCAACTGCTTCCAGATAAAACTTTAGTCCAGAGTGCTTAAGTTGGCTGACAATACTCATAGTATAGGCTCTGTCTAGCGAGTTCATGTTCTTACACATGTCTTTGATGCCCACCCTCGTCTGATGAATCTCCTTAATCTCATCTCCACTGTTTGTGGTCGGGATGCGTAAGTGTAACATCAAGTTTGCATCTTGTTATCTTAGTTTATTTCATGAGATTAAATACATGCTTTCTTTGCAAGCAGGTCATCTGATACTTGGTTCTTACTTAACTTCCGTACTAAGAAAATATCTTAGGGTCCCCACACCTTTTATCTCAAATTCTTCTATCAAGTGTATCTTTAAACTTGGAATTTCCTTAAAATTGTAAACTACAACAATTATATCGTCTACATAGACAATGGGAATTTTCATTTTCATGAATGGTGCATTTGAAATATGGTGTGCGGTCTCCTGGTTTTCACAAAGCCATATTTCATTAATGACTTAGTAAATATTTAAACCGAGAGCCACAGGGACCATAAATGATTTTCTTTGGTTTTACTTTACCCTCTTCTTGTTGGATTTCCTAGTCGAAAATCCATATACACTTCCTCCTCTAACTTCCCATGAAAAAAGGAATTTTTAATATCGAATAGGAATAAGTTCCTAACAAAATTAGCTGGTAGAGATAAAAGGATTGTAATTGAATTCATCTTAGTCATTGGAGCAAATTGATAACCATTATTGAAAATTTGAGTTTTTTCCTTAGCTACTAATCTCATCTTGCATCTCTCAATAGAGCTATTGGTTTATGGGATTAGAAAACCCATTTGCATCCATGGGTTTCTTTCCACTAGGCAAATGGAATCCACTTCCATCTTTCACTCTTATGGAGTGCCCTCATTCCACAAACACATGTTTCCATATTAGGATTTCCTAGAGTTTTCTTGAACATTTTAGGCTGATTTTTATTATTATTATTGTGTATTTTATGACAAAGCAAATGTAAGGCCAATACGACGGTAGGAGACAAAAGTAGGCTAGAGATATTTAGTGCGGGCTCTAACCTTTGTTCCTATTAACAGAAAGACATCAAGTCTAGATTTTATTAATGAATTTGATTGAGATGAAGGATTGAAAATAATACCTTTCTTTGGAGATGGGAATTGACAATTAGGAAAAGGTAGGATGATTAGGGGAAAATATAGTAAATTATATTCCAAGAAAAGGAAAGAGAAAGAATATGGATAAACTTTAGTGGAATTAATATTAGTTGGAACTAAATTAGAGTGATCATGAGTTGGCATTAAAGTAGGATCACTATTTGGAGTGATTAGGATTAGCGTTAGATTGCCTCTTATAATTAAAGGTAGAATCTCATAAAAGATCGTTTGGAATCCTAATAAACTTGAATTTCTTAGAAAACTTATAAATAAGTTGTCATATAAATAAAAGCAATTGATAATAATAGTACTAGTTTTTTTTTTTTAATTGTTTGCATATGTTACACTCGATGATGAGACTTGTAGAAAGCGACGAGGAGTTAGAATAAGCCCACTAAAATTGGCAAAATAAAATTTTCCTATGTCAACGACCAAGGGATTGAAACTTGCAACTAAGGATGCCCCACTTGAAGCGAACTTTAACCATTACACTAAAGCTGTGTATGTTTTCAAATCCTTATAGCTAGTAAATCATAAATTTTTTGTAAAAATCGATTACAACCCTCTTTCATGCATCCTAAGTGTCTTTTCATGTTTAACAACATTTAAGAGGAAATGGGAAGAAATGAACTGCTTGATTAAAAGGGAGGGAAGAATAATCTAGAAGCCTTCTCCCAAAATTGAAGTCACGTCCTAGCTCAGTCACTATGTAGAAGGCCTTGGTAGACTAGGTTTAAATCTTTTTTGTTGTGTCTTCTTTTTCCTCTTTTTTCTTTTAATTTAATTTTTTAATTATAAACTTTATTCCTTTTTCCTCTCTTTACATCATACAAATAGAATCCACGACTCACACATTTGGTATAGGCAACCATCCTTTAGTTGTCCTTCATCATAGGATTTATCACATTCTCCCCTTCTTCTTCTTGGTATACCAAGGGGTTGCCGATTCCAACAACTTCATTCATTTTGTTACCAACATCATTCTATGAGTTATAGGCTCAATTTTAGGGTCATTGATGAGATTATTTATAGTAAGAATGAGGTGGACTAGGTTAGGATACAAATGATGTCAAATCTTTAACTCACAGATTCTCCCCTCAAAGAGTTGTCAGACAAAAATGGAAGATTCTCAAAAGATTGCTTTCTCCCTGTGATATATTTTTCCGGTTGGGAGGGTGTCTCAAACCTTGTAAGGTTGGAGAATAATCAAAGAACATACGCTTAAGAGCTCTTAGATACAATTTGGACCTCTCTTTACTTTGTACATGAACATAAGCAACATACTCAAATATTTTTAGTAGAGAAGATCCAAAGGGAATCATAGCCTTTAAGCATATCGATTAGAGTTTTATATCTAGAATCTTTTAAGGCTACTCGATCAAATGTGTAGTTGTTGTTTATAATACGATGGTTCAAAATGGACTTTTGGATGTTTTTGTAGACATTAGAGGCTCTTCTTGTTTCTAAAAGATGTTAATTCTTTCTTTTGGCCCACCCCATTTTGGTAAGGTACATTATTGCACAAAGAAAAATATAGTACCATTTTCAAGAATATAAGTCAGTAAAATTGAATTGAATGCTCTTCCATTATCAACTCTGAAAACTTGTATTTTGTTTGAAAATGAGATTCTGATCATTTATGAAAATTTTTAGATGGGAGGGTAGCTTCAGATTTTTTGTCTAGCAAGTAAATCCATGTGGTACATGTGCAATCATGGATAAAACTCACAAATCATTTAAAACCAAGATAAGATAGAGATGTGGGGGGGCCCTGAACATCACTATGAATGATGTTTAGAAGTCATTTATCGTATTGTAGTTTTGGAACAGTGAAAAAACCTACATACAACACCTATAGTTGTAATTCATATTAATGTAAGTTTGAGAAGCATTTATGAGTTTTTAAGTGAAAAGATTGTAATTAGATCAAGACTACCTCAGTTAAATGGGAGGAAAATCACTCTAGTTGATTCAAGCGTGAGTTTCAAATAATTATTCAATTTGATAATCAATGAGCATAAATACGATGCAAGGCATGCATTTTATGGCATCACTTATTTCAAGCGTGACTAAGCCTAATAATAGTAGACTTTTGGATGCTTTATTTCATAGGCTTCCCTTTCTGTTTTATAGGAAAACGGGATTGCAATGTCTAATGTATTATTGATATATCTTTTGTTGCTACAGGCTTACGATTTCATCATCTTATCCCTACAAATGTTACTTACAGCACCTTTTCATGTCTTAGTTTTCTTCCTCGATGAAAAAAGGTGTTCAGAGCCTGATTAAAAGGAAATTATATTTCAATACATTGTTTTGTAGGTTGTGTTCACGGTAATATGTACGAGTCTCGTGCCGTGATGCAGGGCAACCATGGCATGATTACACTTTAAAGTTGAGGTCCGGTAGCATATATCTGATAGCGAACTTCTAACAAAAAGATGGAGAAAAGCAGCAAAATGGCGCAATTTTAGGCTTAAAAAGGTCACACATTGGCATGAAGATGCTTTGATAAAGCTAGACCTCATTTCACGGATAATCACTCCCTCCGATTTTATTGGTGATCATGCTTTTCCCGTGTTACTCACGAAGATGATCCGAGAGAAATTGACATGTGCAGGTACAAAAATACCGAGTTATTTTGAAGATCAATTACTTACTCATATTACCTCTTTGGAGATGGAAAAACAAAAGGACTCTGATTCGTGGTTTACTTACTCTCTTGCTAGGTATTTGGTCCCGATTGATTCGAGGATATGTGAGGGGATTCCCAAAGCTTGTTGGGATCTTTGAGGCACGAGGAGTTAGGACTACGCTTATGTGCAATCCTTGTTAATTCAGTGAGTTACGTATCACTAAATTAATTTCAATGGGGTTTATGTTTAGTTGACTTTTTATACTAGTAAAATGGCTTTTCTCTCTTTACTTGCGAGAATCTTGTTTGTGGAAAGAATCTGAAAATAGATAAAACATCTTTGCTTATGTGAAAGCTATAAAATCGCAAAACACTTCGTTTACATAGAGAACATTATTTTCTTGGATGCATGTGCGATCATCATACAAAAATGCGAGTAAGCGAAGTGATGGAGTGTGCGGTCTTGTCATCATCTTGCTAATTCCTAGTTTGTCGCAGTTCTTTGCTGTGAGACATTTAATTTCTAAATTTAAAACTTGAGTAAAAAACATGATGGTGATTTTATTATCTTGATATTTATTTCAAATGTTATCTATTTCTGGTTGGAAGTCCTAGAATAATTCAAGTATCACGTCTCTTGCTAATATAACTCATGTTAGCTTGATATGCATTGTGACTTCAATTTTGGGTCAAATTGGCATCTTAACAAGATATTAGGCTTTAGTTGTGAGAAATCTCAATTTTGTCCTCAAGTTTCTTGTTTGTTTCATTCCCCTAATCATATATCTATGTCTGTTGATCTATCTCTATCTCCTTCACGATGTGAGTATGGGAGTACACATTGAGATGGGTTATAGCCTCATATGCATCCGTAAGTCATTTATTTGTAGTCGTAGTCGGCGTACGACCTGCTCCACGTGTGGAGTATGATCCTAAATTTTAGGAAGTTATTAACCCAGTGTGCACAATGGACAACCCTAACATGATAAGCTTTTGGATGAAATTTCTTCTCCACATTGTTTGAGTAAAGATACATGAGAAAATCTTATCTACATGATAATACTGAATGCATGAACACGGTTTTAAAGGCACCTTCAGGACTTTGTTCCTTTTTGAACACTTTTACTCTTGGGAATTTTCTAATTATATATATTATATTTCATATAATTTCTTTACCTTTTAATGAATGTTTCTTTTAAATATTAGGAATGTTAACTTTTTAATTCAATTAGATTTGGATCATATTTTATAAAAATAATGTGCATGCGAGTCTGCATTGCCGGCATCAGCCGCGCCTTGTCTTTGTGCTTAGCGCTCTTGAGGAGGCTTTTGTGCTGAGTGTGCACCTTTAAGCTATGTGCATGAAGATTTATTTGGTGGTTTTTATTTCCAAAAATTAGGATTTTAGGTTCTTATTTTCTATTTTACCATAAAAATTTTGACATTTTGCACATGTAAATAATATTTCCTTCTCTCTTTTTCTTCCTTGCTTCTTCTCTATTTTCGCGTGATTATAATAATTAGGTGTATTCTTACACTCTCTCTGAAGTCAATAGATGCTTATTCAAAATTTCCTTCAAATCTTTTGTTTCTAATTCACGGCTTTTAAAAGAGTTCATTCTCTTACATGTTTCTAATTCTACATTATTTGTGTGAGAAGCGAGTGCGAGATAATTTAATTTCCTATTGAGCGCGCCAAAATTTGTGGCCAGCAAAATCGGTGCATATGAACATTCTGTGTCTATATTGTGATCTTAGATGTGTGGCTAGAAGGTGTTCAGTAGTGCTATTGTGCAGAAATTCTTTTTGTGGTTAAGCAAACATCCTTTTCTCATGTATTGTAGTTATCTTCTACCTCCGGCATTCGAGGATGTGGATTGGATATTTTCTAACGGCATGACTCTACTTTGTTTTTCATTTTGCCATTTGGTGGATCTTGTCACCTATGCATTATTAGCTGATTTTACTTAGTCCGTAAGTTAGAAAGTTATGTCTAAGGGTAAAGGTCGATCCAGAAGCCTCAACTCCCAATAGAACAAGGAAAAACATCCTTTTATTTTATATATATTTTTTATACAAACTTCTACATAATCTTAAAGCTGGTTTACCCTGCAGGTAAAATCTTCATCAGAGGATTGGAGATAACCTGAATATGAATGTTCGAAAGTTTTATGGATAAAAGTTGAATCCACACGAACATTTTAATTCATAAAAATATGCCATCTGAGAATCTAAATCAGAAGATAAGGCCAAGTTTCATGGCTTAGCCCAGGGAATGCATGAAACGAGTTTTTCCAAGAGGTTGGAAAGTGGTGAGGTTTAGATAAAATTGTTGGTGGAATGGAAGATTTGCAGTAGGAAAATGTTAAGAAAAGAATGTAGCATTAGATAAGATGGAAGTTAAGAAAATTATTTACTATCTTGAAGAAGGCTACAAAAATAAGAATTGAAGTAAAATTTGTGGCCTGTGATGATTTATATGGTAAGATAGGTATGAAAGTGTTATGACCCATTATGAGTCCCAAATCGCTAAGTTACTCCTTGATTTTGTGGGTTTATAACCACTTGGGCTCCCTCCCCTTGACAACTAGCTTTTAAGGGTGAGCTTTATAAAGAGTAGTTTATGTGATGGTATTAGAGTGGTTCATTCCTTGGGGATGACCCCGTCTTGAGGGTAATGGGAGGCGCTGCGGGGTCGCGAAGTCACTATAGTGTTGTGGGAGACTGTGCAGTGGGGTCTGAAGTCACCAAGCTGCCCGGAGTGGACCGATGTCGGTTTTGAAAGAGGGATGGATTGTTATGACCCATTATGAGTCCCACATCGCTAAGTTACGGCTTGGCCTTGTGGGTTTATAACCACTTGGGTTCCCTCCGCTTGATAAATAGCTTTTAAGAGTGAGTTCTATTCAAGTGGTTGCAATAGAAAGATGCGTAGGAAGATGAGTGCAGACCATTCAATTGCATTAGAAGTGCGGATCATAGAATTTTTAGTTTAGGCTTGCAGGAGTTATTAGTGACATGAGATAGGAAGTCTAAAATGTGAAAGATGAGAATATGGAGTTGTAGAACATGGGATTTTCTTTGTAAGCAGGTGTATAGGACTAATTTGTTTTAACAAGACCTTGATCATGAAGACAAAGGATGGCTTACTCCTAAACATAATATACGAAAGAAGGTCGAATATAAGCTCCACAAATTATCCTTGATGTTAAGCTTTACAAGTTGTAATATGGAACTTTTGGTGGTGATTTTAAGCAAACTTTAAGGCAGGTAATGCGGTATCAAAGTTTGTACTTGGAGTGTTTCCCTAAGGAAGCCTTCATGAAGCTATTTTCTTTGGATAAATTAAGAGGGTGAAAGATAAGGATTTCCATGTAGTGCTTATTGACGTGAGGATGCATGCAAGAGGATTTCTAAAGTGCTAATGTCTTTGGGTTGCGAGAAGAGAGGTTGGAGCGATATAGTGATCTCAGAGTCACGGATAATGAGTGCGTAAATTATGACAAATGTTGGAGGGCCAGATGATAAATCACAATTCTTGATCTCTTACTTTTTTGTATTGATCATCCGTAAGATTCTTGGGTATGATGAGTGCATCGGGCTTGTAGTGTGCTGATTGTATTTGTTTTAATTGATGTTAATTAAGGAGTTAACTCTAGAAGTTATAGCTATCGGATAGATGCCCGGAGTTCACAGGGGCTAAGTAAGGATGAGACTCGTGAAATTTACATCGCGAAAATACGTAAAGTGATGGTTGCGTTATCACAGTTAATTAATTTTCCATAATGAGTGAAGATCAAGGAGGATTTCTCCATCTTGTTAGTACATAATGAATGAACCAGAGAAGCAAATTTGAAGTATTTTGTATCACAGAAGGCCTTTCATATTACATGGAAAATTTGATCAGATAAAATTTGTATGGTTATACCTTATGGTACATAATGTTGTTGTTAAAAACACGTGTTTGAAAAATAAGTTTATCTGAACAAAGATGAACAAATTGGGAATACAAGAAAAGATGGAACTGTAAATGAGTCTATCATCAAGAATATAGGTGATCTAAGTTAGTTCGACCATAGTAATAACGTCCAGGTGAAAAGCCGGTCAAGCGATTTCATTCATATTCATTGTGTCACAACAACAAGGTGAGTCGAGGACCTTGGTAAAATTTGGCAACAAGCAACATGAGTGAGAAGGATCAAGCGCTATCTATGGTTGAATTATAGGTGAAGGACTCTAATCCTCAGGTTTTGAACATCAAGCCAGAAATATTCAAATATTGTTTTCATTTTATGATTGTTATGATGAGGATGAATCTTTAACATATACAGGATGAATCTTTATATTATTCATTAAGGTAGGGGAATTTCTATTAGTTTAATCGAGTTGGATTAGGATTAATAGTTTGAGTCAAATTAGGCTTAGTAGTTGGAATCAAATTTAGATTTAGTAGTTAGAAACCATATTAGAATTAGAATATAATAGGTCATTAGAGTCTAATATACTTCAATTTTCTTAGAGATGTGAGCCTATAAATAAGAGCCGGAGTAAAAAAAATTTAATTGGTTATGTTTTGTTTTCTTTGCAAATATTGCAATTCTCAATGGCGAGCCTCAAATGATTTTCTTATCTATTTTTCCTCATTGATGAGACTCCCCCAAAGCGTTTATTGGGACTATATGGCTCTATCACTTCTCTTCACATATTTTTCCTCTAAAATTTTTCAATATTATCTCTAGCTCACCTCTCCAAATTTTAAACGAGAAACACTTATTTTGATCCTTAAAGCTATCAAGATTTGAATAAGCTACAGGACAAACAATGAGTGATGCTTGCAAATTATTGTGCGGGCTATTAATAAACGAGCTAACGTGCGCATCACCAGATTATTTGAACTTTTACCTACCTGGCGTGAAAGTTCATCTCACAGAAATCCTCTTCCAAACATGCAATTCTTCGAAATAGTGCATTGGTATGGCATTTTCCCTCGATGTTAATAAGTTAACTATTACACATGTATTCTCCATCCAAAAAAAAACATTTCATCATGGGTTGAATATCTGAGTAGGGCCTGATTTGAATTGTATATCATTGTGGTTGAAGTATAATGCTCATATTTCATACTTAATCATAAATTAAGGAAAAAAAAAGTTGAATGGAAATTAACAACGGTTCAACCTATAATTCTTGTTGCTAGTAATTTTGTTGTTCTGTAATATTGGCCTTTCCCTCTACATATTTTTTAGGCTAAGTTTGGTTTAGGAAAACTGAAAAAAAATATTAAGGTCAATAAATTATTTTTTGTAAGCTTCTTGAGCTCACATTAATTAATTTAATTCTTATACATAATGATTAAATAGTTTGAAGGCATAATTCGATTAATTTTCATCATATTTGATTTCTCTAGTATTTTCATGATAAAGGCAAACATAAGAGAAATTATTCTTTTAATTACGAGTGTAGTGCTCATTGATATCATGTCCTATCTTGAATTTACACTGAGCTAGCCCTACATAGTCCACTGCTATTTTTCCATCTTGGTTGTAGATCATATTTCATAAGCTTTTGAGTCATTATGATGGTGCATTTATCATGTAGACATATCAACTGAGAATCATTTGTTCCGTATAGTTGCAAATCCCAGGAGTTATATATGTTTCTACCATTATTCATCTTGATGTGTTTTCTCTCGATTTTTCTTTTTCTTCTTCATTACGGGGATTGAAAGCTCAAAAGAAATGCGCAAAATTTATGATTTATGTCCATGCCAAAGGGATGATAGTTGATGATGAATATGTCTGATGGGATCCGTAATGTGCTTGAGTTCCTTGGATGGTTCGAGGATGCAAAGTTACCGCTGGTGACTATCAAACCCGACATACACATGGTCGGGAAGAAAGACTCATCCATGACCGGGTTGCTTTCATATATTTTTTTTTCTTGGTTTCATATTGTTTCAAAAACATATGCATTCTCATATGTCAATATTCATCTTCTGCAATTTGGATACAGGTATATGGCTATAGGATGTCACTCTGGGCTGAGCACCTGGGCGTTCTTGAGGATTGTTTTTGCCAACCAGAGACTCAGAATGTATGAGAAAAGTGAGCGGCATTGCCAAACTAAGCTGGCGGATATATGCGGCAGAAGAACCTAAAGAGATGTGGGGCATTTGATCGTACCCAATCGGGTGAACATAGATGGAAAATAACCACATTGCCCGGTCACGAATGCTTTCAGACGTAGGTGGTAAAGTCAGTGGATCATCAACTAATCTTCGGTGCTCCTAACCACATAACTATCTCATCAAACTAAAATTGAGTAATGGTTTATCATGAAAGTCGGACGAGAACAAAAAATGGCGAGCATCTTGAGTAGCTTGAAAGGTGAAATGCGAGGCAAAATGCTAATACCCTTTGCAACAAGCCGGTTAGAATCGGGAGTCGGAACCGCAAGGAAGAAGACACCTCTGTTTCGGATATAATTCGGAAACGATTAGAAACTTCTCACTTTCATTTTCTTTAATGTTTGAAAGTATTGCATGATGTTGATAAAGTTGTCAATTTGATGCCTTCAAAAATTAAATTAAGTGAAGAATAATATTTTTTGGCATTACTACACACTTATATACTAAATTAGCAATCTTAATAAACACATAATAGTAATATTTTTAAATTCATAAAAACCTTAAAAATTTACATTTTATTTATTCAAATATGTAATTTTTATTTTTCTCAATTCACTTTCCCTTTTTAAATCATCATATATTAAGAATATTAAGATTTTAATATCCGCCCATCATGTCCAACTCACAGGTAGAACGTTCAACATTTAAATAAACAAGGCATAGGGGTAGGATTGTGCAGTGGATTAGCGCGCTTGACTTCGGATCAGAAGGTCCTAGGATCGACTCATGGCTCACTTTCTTCCTACGGTCTGGGGTAATTTCAATCCTTTGCCTGCCCCATTTACGTATTTCTTTCTTTGTTCTGAAGTTTTGTTTTTCTTTCCCCTGCTGGTTCCGGCACACTCGTGTGAAATGGAGTTGAAAATCTCGTGTAATTGCCTCCATACTACGATCTTTTATAGTTTGTGCGGGTTTCTTTGCTCTCTCTTTCTCTTCCTTCTCCCTTGTATGTAAGGTTGTTGTGTTTTGATTAGTGAGAAAAGGAAGTGAGGAGAAGAGAGGAAATGAAGAAATTGAATCTTGCGCTTTATGTTGTTTTTCTAAGCGGATGAGGCCCCAGGAGCTTGAAGATTTAAATTTTGGTTAGATTTTCTCGTAAAACAAAGCGTAGCTTTCTGCAGTTTGGATTTTGAATTTTGAGCTTCAATTCGGGAGCTAGGTCATTTAGAGTAAATTTTCTCACGGAGTAAATTTCAACTTGTCTGAGTCATTTCTTGTCAAAATTTATTTTCCCGGGCTCTTAGATAGTGCAAATAGCTAGGTTGCCATGTAAAAATGTCTCTTTGGAATGTATTTGTTTTTGGGTATTATTTTATGATGAAGTAGATTATTTTTTAAAATCTTTTTTAGGTGTTAATTGAGGGGTCGGGAGCATTGTTACGGTTGAAGAATGAGCAGCGGGAGCCCTCTGATCTTTGAAAGATCGGATACCTGGATTATGAAGGAGACAGTGATTATTACCTAGGAGTTGGAAATGAAATTGACTAGTTCTGTGTCCTACATGTCCTATAGGAAAACCATATTGAATACCATAATGCATTGTGCTTTTATTTTGATTCTTCGTTCTTGTACTTCCATTTTCAACATTTGGTTTTTAATTTGTTTTGTTTGTTTTGTTCAAGTGTTCTATGGTGATAGTTTATTGTGGAATTCATCGACATACTCAAACATCGTTTGCTGCCATACTTTGGTGAGATTGATCCTTCAACCATTGATGTTCTTTTGGTGACCGATATGTTCTTTTCCTTGTTGAATGTGTAATGTTATTTGTTTATAACTTAGTAATGCTTGAATTGAAATGAAGTTAAGAATATCATTATTGTTTTTGATATTGTAATCATGGAGTATGGTCATTTTTTTACGCAATTTTTTTTACGAAACAATGGAATGAATCCTTATCAATGGTCTTCTTGAAAAATGATCAAACAACTATTGCTAAACCATATAAAGATTCATCTGTATCTTCTCTGTCGGTATCTTGTCTTATTACGAACCTTTATGGATATATCTTATGGGATTGAGACTACATATAACACCCCAATTTTATGCCATCTTACGAATAGCTCTTGCTTCTCAATGGTTTCTTCATAAATTTTTCCAATTTTCTTTTTTCTCACGGAATAAACTCTTGGGAAATTCCTCTCTTCCATATGAAATAACTACATACTTGAAATCTATCACGGTTTCGGTTGGCCTTGAGATCTTTGTGCTTTAGAGTGGAATTTTCTTGAGCCAGCTTTTCTCCATTTGAATCCTGACTGCATGGCTGATGCATGCTCTTAAAATGGTCGAAAGCACATCACTAGTTAGTTATCTACCATTATAAGCATTGTAATGAGAGTATTCTCTGTAGCTGGATTGGAGTGATCACTCTATAGAAAGACCATTCACGATTAGAGGTTCCCGGGGGATGCGAGGTTAATGGACCTACCCCTTTGCATCTGCGCATAAAAGTGTCCATACACACACTTGAACATGTACTCATACTTTCGAGCAGGAGGCTACAATAGTAAAATCTATCGAATTTGAAATTCCTTTGGAGAAGCCCCGCTTTGCATCTACGTATAAAAAGTGTCATGCAGCATGAACATGTACTTCGTGCCAGAGCACCACGAGGAGCTACAAAAATCAATATCCAGCTAAATTCACGTGAAGCTGATCGCTAGCCTTCTTTGATTATGTTGGAAGTTCCTATTGCTTTCCCTCGACATTGTTTTCTTCTTAGTGAATGGGTTTATGTTAATCATACTTATCTACGGCCCGGTGCTCTTAGGCGTGGTATGTAGCAACATATACTCTTAATGATCATTTCATTCAATTATCTTGCATGTCTTGTCTTGTCAATGAACTTTTGTGTCAATCTTGAAACATTTTAGAACTTTCATCTTGATTTTCCTTTTGATTTATCTACTACTTAAGTATAGGTGTCCTGTTCTTTTAGATGTGCTCTCCACTTCTTGCATTGTAATGTGTTGCATTTCTGTCTTGACTTTCACTTGGATCATCTTTGCATCCTTCCATATTTCACCGGGAGAAGGTTGTATTATTTAATTAAATTTATGCTATTACTTTGCCTATAAATTTAGATAAAATATTTGAATTTGTTCAATTAAGATTCACATTCCCGAGGGCGAGTTTATGACACATGCAACAAAGGCTATCTACAAGTGCTTTTGTACGATTCAATAATGAAAGTGAGCAAAGTTTCGATTGAATATATGCTATATGATGAACAAGACATTCTTCGCTCCATGGATAAAATTGAGGTGAGTTGATTTTGTTTGTAGATGTATGTTTCATTCTCCCACTTTTGGAGACTAGTAGCCAGTTTCTCTAATTTCCTCTGATTGTCCGAGCTAATTTTGAAGCTAATCTAAATGCATATGTTTCCTTGATTGGTTGTAAGGGACTTAGATTTGGGTCTTTTAATCTTTTTATTTTCTGGTTCTAAATTTTTGGTCAATGTTATCTTTAAAGTTTCAATGAGTACTTTATTCCATGGAAATTGGATTTGGAGGCGTGACAGTATCACTATATCATTTGTTTTGATTTCTAATCCTTCTCTTGTCTTATTTTGAAGACTTTGAAACAGTCCATGTATACAAATTAGCTTAGATCAGTTTATTTAATTTGCGGTTGCTCTAATGTTTCTATCTTGGGTCTCTTATTTGAAGTAATCACTGAAGCATCTACTACCTCATTCTTAAGCTTAAATCTTTCTATAGACATTCTTATCAAGATCATAGATTACATATAAGTGCAAGTATTCTTTGTTTTAGATCTTCATCTGTGTACTTTTTCTTCACCTTCTGAGATTAATTCGGTTTTTTGTCTTCAACATAAGAAAGGTTTTGGCAAATAATACTAATTAAGTATTAAAATTAAATTGACTATACTTCTAATATTAGTTTTTGTTGTGCTCCACCCATGACTGTTATATTATTAATCTGTTAGTTTCAAACTTGTTACATAACTTGATCTAAGAAAATATAAAACTTGTTCTGAAAAAAAGGAAGCAATATGGTGTGTGTGCTTCTCATATGCCAAAAATATTGGTTGCATATAATCCACGATCTTTTACTTGTTGTGTGGACATTTACAACAATTGACTTTAGATGTATTGCTTAATTTTATTATCTCATTTAATGTCCTGTAACTATAATTAAATCCATCTTCTGCAGGTTATTGATTTCCATCAGACATTAGAAGTAAATGGAATATGATTTTGGTGTTACTAAGCTTCACTACTCATCAGATTAAGATGGTGGAGATATGGCTGATTTGAAGGCTTTCAAAAGCGAGATTCATGCTCAACACGAGATAAGGCATCACAATATTGTCCAAGCACTGGCTTTAGTTCATTTGCTGAGAACTCATTTTTGATTTATGAGTTTATTGAAAAGGGGAGCTTGAGAAATATTCTAAGCAACGATAAAGAAGCAACAGAAAAACTTGATTGGATTGTGAGGCTAAACATTGTGAAAGGGGTGGCTAAAGCTTTATCTTATATGCACCATGATTGCTCGCCTCCGATGTACATCGAGACATAACCAGCAGCAATGTTACGGTGATTGAATATGGTATGTCTCCGAACCGACGCGGCTAGGCTTATAAAGCGGACTCATCTAGTGAACTTCATTTGCGGGAACTTTTGAATTTATCTTGTTCGGGTACCATTTTCTTAATTAGTGTTAGTTATACTATTTATAATTTCTTAACGAGGAGCGAGCATGATGTAATCTTCTTGGTACAGACCTTGCTTACACGATGAAGGTGGATAATAAAACGGATGTTTATAGCTTCGGGGTTGTAACAATGGAGGTAATTATGGGAAGGCATCCTGGTGAACTCATCTCATCACTGTTATGATCAGCATCCTCCTCATCCTCAACCTCATTACCAGTTACTACTGACCATTGGCTGTTGAATGATGTTATGAATAAGCGCCCCTCACCTCCACATGGATGAAGTGGAATTGACTAAGTAGTGATTGCGGTGGTCAATAGCATTAGCGTAACATGTGTCGATCCCAATCTCGACAGCTATGCGAAAGATTGTGAGCACTCGTCTGAGGCCGCATTGTGAAAAGCGTTTTCCATGGTTACATTGGGTCTGGCTTGCTTGGTCATAAGTGAGCAAACCCGCGGTCCTTACTTCTCCATGTGTATATTTTTATCACCAGAATCATTGATTTTATTAAGATGAAAATCTCTTTTTCTCACATCTCTCCTTTATAATTGATCCATAAATTAGTTTGTGAAGCCATTGACTATGTCTCGCCACGAGAAGCGATCATCTTCCATACACTCTGTTTTTTGAGAGATCGGATAAATGTAGTTCTTTGGAAATGAAGTGGGTCGTTCTGTCTACATGTCCTATAAAGGAAAACCATCTTCGGTATACCATAATGCATTGTGCTTTTATTTTGGTTGCTAGTTTTTTTACTTCCATTTTTCAACATTGGGTTTTTAATTTGTTTGTTTCTATTTTGGTTGATCCTTCAACCATTGATGTCCTTTTGGTGACACATTATGTTCTTTTTCCTTGTTGAATATTGTAATGTTATTTGTTTATATAACTTAATGTCTATGAATTGAAATGAAGTTTAGAGAATATCATTATTATTTTTGATATTGTAATCCTAAGTATGGTCATTTTACTTAATTTTTTTTTTAAACAATGGAATAGAATTGTTCTTGAATGGTCTACTGAGAAAAATGACCAAAAACAACTATTGCTAAAGCATATAAAGATTTGACAGGAAACTGCTGCAGAACTTCATCTGTATCTCCTCTTATCAATATCTTGTGCTATTAGGAGCACTATAGATATATCTTCAAAGGAATGAGATGGAAATTCCTCTCCTTATATGAAATAGCTTCCTATACTTGAAATCTATCACTGTTTTCTAGTATGGCCTTGAGATCTTTTGTACTTTGCGGTAATTTTCTTGAGTGACTTTTATACATTTACGAGATTCATGCATGGGTGATGAATGCCCTTGAAGCGATCGAAAACACATCGCTGGTTAGTTATCTACCATCGTAAAAGCATTGTTATGAGTATTCTCTTGTAATAGATTGGAAGGATCACTCTATAGAAAGACCATTCACTATTAGAAGTTCCTTTTCTGGCCTTAGAGGATGCGGGTTCATGTGCTTTCCCTGCCCGAGGCAGGAGGCTCGTAATCAATTCTATCGGCTAAAATTCCTTTGGAGAAGCCCCGAATATTCACCTTCTTTGATTATGTTGAAGTCCCAATTGCTCCTCAACATTTGTTTTCTTCTCGATGAATGGGGTTATGTTAATCCTTACTTATCTACGAGTAGTCTTGCTCGCTCTGAAAAGTGTCTTATAAGGACATTATTTTTAGTTGAGACGAAATAATTTGCAACCCAAAAAAACATATCTTTAGTTTCATATTTATTTGAGTCGCGACTAACGGTGACTCCATATATAATTGGAATGAATTGTAGTTGCATGCAAGCGTCGTGGGCGGTAGGAGACATTGAAAGCTAAGTAGAGGGGGCTGACCAAAGGGTGAAAGTGATAGCGATAGTAAGGACTACGCCTAATGGATTGTTCAAATATCTAGAAAGGCAGTGATAATTTCAATTTGAGTTTGATGCTCTGCCTATATCTCTCTTCTATTTTCATTTTAGTTTTTGCTACTAATTTGTATGAATTTCGATATTCTCTAGATGCGTGTTTTATTGAGTTTTGTTTGAGATTTTTGTTCCAAGTAATGAAATATTAGATTTTTCTTTGCCTGATGATTCTTGTGCCAAGGTTGTATAATTGAACGTATGTGATCCTTAGTATCTTAGAGGTCATTTTCTTCGGATCTAAACTTCAGATTTTGATTGATTTAGTGAATTAAAATCTATTAGTATTAATCAAAACCATACGGGAAAATGGTTAATTAAATGCATAAACCGTAGTCCTTGGAAGGTGTTTGATAGAATGTTTAATCTGAGAGAGACATAGAGGCAGACAGAGTGTAAGCTTGTGGTGTTCCGGTCAAGAGGAATGACCGTGGATATGTTTATTATTTATGAATATTTGTAATCATTTAGTAGCATTTAGTGGCCATCATTTCCAGGAATGCATAAGATAAAGAGCGTATAGAGCAGGTAAAATACCTTGTGGGGTTTGCATGGAAGTTCCACAATCTCCTCCATTCCCTTGAATGGATTACGCTTCTGTGAAGGTCATGTGATCAAGTCTATAGAAAGACGAAGCCATTGCTTCTGCTATTTGATTTGGACGGCAATCCGGGCCATTGCTTCAAGGCATACAATTGATATAAGCATTAAAATCTTACGCTTATCCGGACATTGGAAATTAGTTTGGACCATAATATTCATGGCTAGTCATTATAAATATTGCTTAAGCTAATATTTGCATGGCATGAGCCAAGTTTGAATTGATTACAACCTATGTGGCTGAATTTCTTCTTTTAGTATGCCTAACTGCATTTGGTTTAAATAATATTTTGCTAAATTATGTGGAGTTTAGAGAAACCTAAACATCCACAATTTAAATTCCATTCCTAATGCAGATTGCCTTTCTCTTCCATTGAACCGTTTCCATTAATTTCCCTAGAGAGAAAAGTATAGTTGTTCTAGCTACTTCTGCATTATAAGCTTCTATATGGTTCACCATAGTTGCTGTGAACCTTAATTCGCTGGCAAAAGAAATTAAATGGTACTTATTTGTATAATTAGGCAATAATCATGATTTAGGAACAATCTTTGTTTGAATTTGTATGTTGTTATCAATGCTTAAATAAGAATTTTGGTTGGGAAATTGTTGGTCTTATATTATTCTAAGGCAATTCTTTATTCCAAAAGTGCTAAATACAATAGAGTGGAACTAAAAACGTTTCATTATAGTGCGAGTCGATCCACAGAAGAACATATCAATAAAAAGAACATGCGAGCCTTAGACAAATTTACATTTAATTAATTGTGTTTGTACAACTACATATAAAACTATCACTTTACAATTGTGTGATAAAATAAAATAACTATGTAGAGTTATTATTAAGAGATATATGCAAAAGTAGGGTAAGTTTGGCCAAGTAAGAAGCTATCCAAGTCGAGAAATCTTGCAATCCTTTTTATAAGCATAAACTTTGTTTCTCTAATGTCCCACAGAAATGGTTATGGTTTGATAAGACTGTCTAATAGGATGTCCCACATGGAGGGTCTAAATGGTGGTGAAGCATGCGGCAGGACATATATCTGAATGATTACCAAGTAATTGGAACAATGTTGTAGAAGAAAGATTCAATAGGGTTCATGTTATTTTTTCCTTATTCAAATATAATGTACCTAAAGAGACAAACACTATCTGATTATTACTTGGTTTTATTGTTTGAAAATGAAATAACAAATTTAAGTCCACCAGGTGGATAAATGGCTTATGACCATTCAATTTATCGGATAAAACCAAAGGGTTTAATTTTAACATAATTATACCCCGAATATAACCTTCAAAATACCCGCTTTGCTATTGGCGTCGGGCTGAGTAGTCATCAAGAGGCATTGTTGTCCGGCATGGATCGAAATTGACGTGCGGAGTCTTTTCCACTCACATTTGGCTTGAACTTTCGTGCAATTCGGCCTCGATTTCTTCCAGTTGATTAATAGGAAGATATACCATTTAGTCCTAACAATTGGCTCTGATACAATCAGCATTATATATCTTGAAGTTGTTCTTTCCAAATCCTGCAGTTTGAGGACTTATGCATCAAGGTTCTACCTTGAAACTCTTTTGACCTTTTATTGTATTATACTCAAGATTTTCTTAGTACAGAAACTATCTCTACCATGCGGGTTTGAGATAAAGCTTCATATCTTCTAAGAGGCAAGTCGAGGGATGGTGCTTGATGTATGTATTCTAGTTTAACTTCACATGGATGATTGACAAATCTACTATTAGATATGTCTTTACGGTGTCACAGGCATATGGCTTTGTTGAATATTGGAGAGGACAATAGGGAGAGAATAAAAATGCTAAAAATAGGATTGTGGAGGTCTAGTTTTGAGTATATTTCAACATATTTCTTGCCCTTTTCTTGCTAAGATCTAAAGTACCCAAGCATATAATAGTGAAAGGAAGGCGTGAATACTAAATTGTGTGACTAGAAAATCATAGTGTGAATTCAACCTAGAAGCAATTATCTTCATTTTCAATTTTTATTATTCTCCCCTTGATATTTTTCAACCATGAGAACAACATTTCCATGCCATTGCCCGATATTGTGCACCACACTATTTCCCTCTATTCTGCAAAATCATCTGGCTGCAGCTTGGGATCCAAAGAGAGTGGTTTGAATTGGAGTTCACCTCTTGAAAATAAGGAATATCTTGTTATTTTGGCTAATATTGTATTCTTGATTCATGTTAGCGAAAGGAAAATTGAAGAAAACATTTATGGTTCAATTTACTTTAAAAATATTTATAAATTAAGACTTTACAGCCATTTGGTTCTTGGGTGGTTTTCAGTGTAATTTTTGTGATTGAAATATGAGATTTGGCTTGTTTTTTAATCCATGGAACTTCTCCCGAATCTTTTTTGTTAATTTGGTTTTCGTTTGGTTACCTATTGTTGATGAATAGCAATATATCTTTTACTAAAATTTTTGGGTGGGAGTAGATTATATCTCCTTATGATCTAAGATTTCTGATACATCTAAAAAGATTCCACCTTTCATTTGTGGTAACAAATTGCGAAAGAAACAAACCCATATATCTACCACTCATGAGTAGCGACGACAAAGCACCCCATCTATATATCACTTTGGTAGCAGCCAATAAAAAAACCCATCTATAATTACCCTTATTGTAGTGGCCAAAAAATCACCCCATCTATATATCACCTTATAATAGTGGCCAATAAAAATCCTCATCTATAACTACCCTTATAGTAGCGTGACAAGTACCCCATCCTATATATCACCCTTATAGTTGCTGACCGTGAAATTGAAACCCCGATCATAGTCACCCTTATTGTTGCAACCAAGAAATAGCCTCATCCATAACCATCTCCTGTAGTTGCGACGAAATGGCCCTCGTGAATCATATATTTTGGTTGTGGCTAGAAAATGACAAGCCACCTTTAGTAGTGGCCAAAGCTAAGATTGTAACACTATAACCTATAGTTATGCTATAGCCACACCTTGTTGCGGCCATTTCTTTGCATCTATATCATATGGTTACTTGATCTTACTTTTGGTTGGGGTCAGTGATCCCAACTAAAAGCTCACTTCCTTGTAGTGTCTTAGTTATGTAGCAACATATGCTCTTAACGATCATTTCATTCAGTATCTTGCATGTCTGTCTTCTTAATGAACTTTTGTCAATCTTGAAACCTTTTAGAACTTTCATCTTCAGTTTTCCTTTTTGGTTATCTAGTTTACTTTCTCATGTGAAATTGCCCATGTTCTTTAGATGTGCTCTCCCACTTTCTTGCATTGTAATGTGTTGCATTTCTTGTCACCGGAGTTTCCTTGGATCATCTTGCATCCTTTATTTTTAAGGAGAAGGTTGGCCATTTATTTAGATAAAAATTTATGTGATTACTTTGCCTAGAAATTAAGCTAAAATATTTGAATTTGTTCATTAGACCACATTAAGGCGGGTTTATGACACATGCAACAAAGGCTATCTACAGAGTTTCTTTTAAAGGAGCTGAAATGGTCCATTATATCGAGAGATTAGCTTCGTCTGTTTATTTGGAGTTGTGATTTGCTCTAATGTTCTATCTTAGGTCTCTTATTCGAAATTAATCTTTGACATCTATACCTCATTCTTAAGCTTGCAATCTTTCTACCATAGACATTCTTACGAGATCATAGATTAGTCTGTGTGTGTTTTAGATGCTATCTGTGGACTTTGTTCTTCACCTTATGTCAGTTAGTGGGTTTTGTCTTCAACGTAGAGGTTTTGTAAATAATACTAATATAAGAAATTAGTCTTAAGTTCATTGACTATACTTCTAATATTGATTTTTTGTGCTCCACTGCAGCATTATATTATTGTCTTGGTTAGTTTCAAACTTGTTACATAACCAATCTAATAAAATATAAAACTTGTTACGAGAAAAAAAGGAAGCAATATGGTGTATGTACTTCTCATATGCCAAATGTGGTTGCATATAATCTGATACATTGCGGAAATTTGTATGGACCTTTACAACAATTGACTTTAGATGTGTTGCTTAATTTTATTATCTCATTTAATGTTCCTGACCAGCTATAATTAAATCATCTTACGCGGTTGTGATTTCCGTCGGACATTAGAAGTAATGGAATATGATTTTGGTATTTTTACGGTAGGCATGTCCTTGGAGAGCGCCATTTTTATGGCGATAATGTACGATTTGTTCATTGCTACGGAGACTATTCTCGCGAAGAAGATTGTCATCTTTGTCTTCTTGAATCCATGATTCTCCCACGATATTTCGTAGTGAATCTACTTATGGTGTGCAACTCCATCAGCCTCGAATAATGAGAAAAAGCGCTTCCACAGATCATATCCACTCCAACCATTTCTCAAGGGACGTGTTCTAATCCCTGCATTTGCTTTAGGGCGTGTGATAGTGGTAAGTGACAACCATCATGAAACTGTTGCTATTACATGTTGTACTTTGCAAAAGGTGCATGGTGTTTACGGACATACATCAACACATACCTGCTTTGAAGTGCGTGAGGGAATTTTAACAATGTAGGTCCATCGGTGGTGATGGTGAGTCAGTGGTCTTCGAGTGGATTATGAGACAAGCCCAGTGAAATATGGTGCTCACGATAAGAAAAATGCATGTGTTATTCACAGAGATATCGTGGAAGGAATGTTGTGAAACCATCATCAATGAACCCCGAGGAGTTACTCTAATGAATGAGTGTTCTTGCTTCCCTCGACATGCGGGTCCACTACATATCTTTCTGCTTAAAACAGATCTTATCACAGGTTCTTGGCAATGACACCAAAATTATTTCCCGAAAGAGCGTAGTCGGTTGAGATGTATTTCAACTCTAAGAAGAAATTTGGTGAAAGACCACGAAGTCGGTGAAGCGTCATCGGTTCTTGGTAAAGAAAATGTTCACTTATCGGATAATGGCACGATGATCTCCATGTCTTCTACGCTGACTATCCGGAAAATATCTCCAGGAAGGATTCTTCATTGCCTGCGGTGCCTTTGGTGTATGTTGGAGCATGAGGTACGGCGAGATATTGGAGAGTGTGGAATCATTGCCAAATGAAGAATGCGAAGTCGACTTTACGTGTCATGAGCGATTGGCAGGTGAAGTATGAGTCAGAGAAGCATATTTCATTGCACTAGAGATCAGATCCTATTAGCGGCATGGTTTCTGACTCGGTTGTGGCTCTGGTTTTAAACATTAGCCCTTGAGATCCCCAAGGTAGTAGTTGAATCAGAAGAGGCCACAAAAACTGAAGAAGAAAACAATAAGAAAACGAGAAAGGTTATCATGCACTTCTTGTTTCTACGTTTGGAGATGTAAAGTTTGGAGAGGAATGGGAAAGCGGTGATAAGCGTAGATGGAAATGTGGCGCATCATGATAATCATGAGTGGGAATGTTGAGGAAAGAAAGCGAAGGCCTTAAGGGAAGGTGAGAGTGGCATTCGGTAGGATCCAAAATCTTTGTGAAGCAATCTCTCTATCAGTGTCTTAGCTCCTTCCTCGGGTTTTCTTTGTATTTGCAGACTTCATCTGATTAATTCTGAATTTGTGGTTAAGTTCTATATCAATCAATATTTCTTAGTTGAATTAGCTTGCTTAGTTTAGGAAAATATTCAACATTGATCTACCTCGGTTCAAAATTTGGATCACATACATCAACTTTTCTTTCTTGTACCTTATACGTGAAGTAGCATCAAAGATTTTCCTCTTCTGATCTGAGCTTAACAAATGCATTATATTGTTGAACAGAGTTATCTCCCCAGAAATTATGATTATCAATGCATAAAGTGAATGTTTTATTAGTGAAGCATGTAAACAATATTATTTTTGTTTTCGAGGGTTGTGTTCTATTGTTTGGTCTTATGCGCTAGATCCAAAAATGTTGTGAAGCCCGATCCACATATACGTGTCTTACCTCGGCCACCTAGGTTTTCTCTGAATTTTCGACTTCATCCTAATAAATTCTGAATTTTGAGTTAAAGTTCGATGCTCCGATCAATATTTCTTAGTCAACATAATTAGTTGTTTCTTTAATGAAGTTCACTCATAATCTTGCTTGTTGCTCTGTCCTATCTAGGTCAAATATGAAATTTGCGTCGATATAAACGATTTGGGGTTTGCTCGATGATGTTTCCAAAATAGTTTTCACAACTCAATTTTTGGGAAAAGCTACTAAATGTTTGAAATAATAATAAAAAAACTATTACAAGTAAAATAAAAAATAGAAATTAAAAATTAAGTCTACAAAAAAAAAAAAAGTCTACTTTGATATAGAGTGCTAATGGTATCATTCTAGTCCTATTACTCTAAAAAATCACCTTGATTTTACATATTTATTTAAATGAATTGTCTTAAGTAACTTCAAATAAATTATTAAAAAAAAAATCTATTTTCAATTAATTTAAAAACGATAATAGCTTGGTATAAAAAAATTGGAAAATAAGATATCTTAAGTGCATGAAGTATTTTATGTGTACAATATTGGAGTCATCAGCTAGGTCCTTAGTTGGAGTAGTTATTTAGTTCGCCCTTTATTTCGATATGCATATTCGTTTCCCTAATTGATTGTATAAGCCTAAAAGGATTAATTTTGGTTGTTTGGTTATGGCCCTATAGGCTTGCTTGTGTTTACATGTGAAGAAGGGTGTTAATTAGTAGTATGGTACTCATACATTATAAACCAAGTTCACATTTCAAAAATTTATAATTTAAAATGGTATCAAAACAGAGTTCAATCACTTAGGGCATGTTTGATTCATGTTTTAAAGCGTTTTCTATTCTAAAAAACAATAAGAAAAAAGAAAACAAGGAGAATACATTTGATTTCTATTTTTTTTTTGAAAAAACAAAGAGGCATAGAAAACAATAAATTCAGATAATGAGAACAATTTTTAGTTTTGTGTTTTTAAAAATAGTTTTTAAGAACAGTTTTTAAAAATAGGAATCAAACGGATCCTTACTCTTTGAAAGAAACTTAAGAAGGTTTCTAATTAAACAAAGACTTTAAAATGGGTCAAGCATGAAGTTGACACCACCTAGCAAAGTCATGAATGCGTGTGAAACTAAACTATATGACAAGCTTCTTTAAGACTTTTTTGACACCACCTATCAAAGTTATGAATGCATGTGAAACTACATGTCAGACTTCTTTAAGACTTTTTTGTAAGTTGTGGGGCAAAGACTTTAAAATGAGTTGAGCATGAAATTGACACTACCTATCGAAGCCATGAATGAAAGTGCTAATATGGGGTAAGCTTTTTATTTTTAAGATGATTTCCAGAAGTCGACAAAGGCTTTTGAAATGGGTTAGGTAGGGGCAATTATTTAAGTCATTTTTGTTATTCAAAAGTTAACACCACCTATCGAGTCATGAATGAAGATGCTAATATGGGGCAAGCTTTTGTTTAGATGATTTCAAATCAACAAAAACTTTAAAATGGGTTAGGTAGGGGCAATTATTTAAGTCATTTTTGTTATTCAAAAGTTGACACCACCTATCAAAGTCATGAATGAAAGTGCTAATATGGGGCTAGCTTTTTATTTTTTAGATGATTTCAAGTCAACAAAAACTTTAAAATGGGTTAGGCAGGGGCAATTATTTAAGTCATTTTTGTTATTCAAAAGTTGACACCACCTATCAAAGTCATGAATGAAAGTGCTACTATGGGGCTAGCTTTTTATTTTTAAGATGATTTCAAGTCAACAAAAACTTTAAAATGGGTTAGGTAGGGGCAATTATTTAAGTCATTTTTGTTGTTCAAAAGTTGACACCACCTATAAAAGTCATGAATACACGTTAAAACTATGAGACAAGTTTTTATAAAGATGATTTCAAGTCCTTCAGTACAGACAAATACTTTGTTTATTTTCGATATTAGAAAGTTCACAACATTACACCATATACATATAATATATTTTATAAATATATTGAACAATAAAAAAGACAAGGTAAAAATATTTCACATTTCCACTGATATAGCTAAAGTTTTATGGTATTCTAAAAAACAAATGGATCAATGATCAACCATATTTTTACTATGTTGGTTGTCTTGAAACATTTTTAAAGAGTTATGGAAGCTTGGAAAATAGTTCCTTACCAAAAGTTTGATTAATTTACCCTATAGGATTAATGGTAATCCTGTATTATGTCTCATTTTGTTTCATTAATTTCCTTTTATTATCTCTATTTTTTTTTCTAAGCAAAGAAAATTTGGGTACATATCTAGGTTCACTCCTAAACATGGATCACTTATTTTTTATACTATGATAAAATTATTCCATAGTGAAAGAGAAAAATTGTTTGTTATGATAGTGATTCAAAAGATGTTGCAGCAAGTAATGCGACATTGTCATAAGTGTTGCAACTAGTTTTACTGTGTTATGCAACCTATTGGATCAATTTGTGATAGATCTATTGAAGTAATGTATTCACGAGATAAAATTACATTACATAAACTCACATACACAAAGAAAAAAAACCCGGAGATTTGGATTTACGAGGTTTGACCAGCGTACATCTAGTGGTTGTGCTTTCAGGATGCAAAGTTATATTATATATCAATTAGGTTACTTTGGTCTTATGAGACAAGACTCCCCACTTTTCTCTAATGCCCTCTTTTGCTTAATTCTCTTATATTGAAACATAAAATGAGATCCTCTCATTCCTGACCACACGAACTCCCCCTGAGCCTAAATTCTCTCCATAAACTCATGTATACATAATCATAACACTCAATGCTCATGGAAACTCATCTTTCTTTGAATCTTGAACTTCAACCCTAATCTGGTCTAGAGGGATGCTTTGAAACATATTTTGGTGCTTATTTATTTTGGTCCAGAGGGTCCCTTATTTATTTTGGTCAAGAGGGTCCCTTATTTATTTTGGTGCTTCATAATCTTTTTTAATATTCCTCTTGATTTGCAAGATGATCTCCAATATGTGTTTATTGTAGGTTCCCTTAACTGTTGCAATTATCCATTTATTATCTAGATTTTATTCCATAAATATCATAATTGAATATTTGCCTACCATAGAAAACTCACCAAACGTGATCCGATCTTCCAGATTTGATTTGCTCAATATTATATTTTAGTCTTCCTTATTTGTCCCATGGAATATTGCCTGTGATTTACGAGAATATTTACTTCAAATCGAGATTTGATGAATATGAAAGTTTTGTCACACAATTTGATGCACGACTTATGAGACAATTGCGGCATCCTTGTTACACCTTATAGCCACTAATTAAGCGAGTGAAACATGTAGCTCAATTTTACCTAAGATCATACCAACTTATTTCTAACTTACAACAATTTTTTTCTTTCTTTTATATTTTGAAGCAAACATAGATCGGATTGTTGACTTGCTACTAGCTGATAACTTTGAAAGAGTGAAACATAGGTAATTATTTTGGTTGGTTTTTGTACTAGAAGGGTTGTTGAGTTGATAATATATTTAAATTTATTATTTGACAGCAAATGGACAGATTTGGCCCATGCACTAAACATATGTCGGATCCCCAAGAATGACATGACATTTTCTTTTCTTCCAAATTTCTTTGAGATCAGTTAGTCTTAAATCTCTTTACTATCTATATATATATTTATTTATTTATGTCAATAAGTCTTATATCTATTTCTTTGAGATAAATTATTATAAATTTTTTAATAGTTAATATTTTAATAATAAAACATGTGTTTGATTCTCTATGCTTGCATTGAAATTCATATTTATTAATTTTGAGAAAATAGATTAAGTTGTTAATATATATATATATGCCATATAACAACATATGTACAAAAACAGTGTTTGTAAAATGGACTTCTTGTATCAACATTGAGCCCTCACTTAAAAGAATTGTAATCCTTAATTTTAAACATGTTCTATTTGAAAGAGCATGGAGCAAAGGGAGTGAAAAGGAATATTTTAATTATTTACTATGTAATTTACAATGATACATTTTAATTAAAAAATAAGTAATATTTTAAATTATTTGCTATGTAATTGCAGTGTTTAATTTATAAAATAGGACTGTACATAAAGAAAATAAAAAGTATGAAGTGACATTCCATATTTTCAATTCCATTAATTGTAGTGGAATATGAGGTAGTTAGATGTAACACCAACTAATGGGAATGCCGAATGTATCACACTTAACTATAAGTAAAGTGTTTCATCCTCTCATCATATAAACCACGTAATAGCTTTATCTCTACCAGCTCAATAATGGCCCATGAATATCCTTCATCCCCTCTTCTTACTCTCTCGACTCATCATCCTCCTTGCTTTTTCATATTTCTTCTTTTCCCTTTGTCTTCATCATCCCTTCCATTTCATTTTCCACGTCCTTCGGCACCTACCATTACTATTTCAAAAGTTGAACAAGATCATGAAGCACTCACTCTTCTAACATGGAAGGTCAGCCTTGATAATCAAACCCAAGTTTTACTCTCATCTTGGTTTGGACGCAATTCTTGCCATCATTGGTTTGGAGTGGCTTGTCATAGGTCGGGAAGTGTCTCAGGATTTAAACCTTGAGTTGTGGTTTGAGAGGTACACTCGAAAATCAATTTTTCATCTCTCCCCAACCTCCTTACTCTTAATTTGACTAACAACTCCTCCATGGAACCATTCAATAATATTAGTATGTTTCAAACTAATCACAATTCTTGATTTTGGTTCTAATCGTTTCCTTGGTGTAATACCTAAACAA
Organism: Tetrastigma voinierianum; assembly: GCA_016808115.1. Lineage (NCBI taxonomy): Eukaryota > Viridiplantae > Streptophyta > Magnoliopsida > Vitales > Vitaceae > Tetrastigma > Tetrastigma voinierianum. The sequence continues at coordinate 183,696 of JAEQBH010008707.1, forward strand.
CTTGGGTTTTAACATCCTTGGCTTTCTATCTTTGGCTAATAATTTTGAAGAATTGATTCTTCTTTTATAGGAATTTGAAAAACTTAACTATTTTTGCATTTTATGAAGAATGAGTTTTCTGGTTCCATTCACCAAAGAAATTGGATTGTTAAGATCTCTGTGATCTTCAATTGTCAACTAACAATCTCACTGGTCCAATCCCTCATTCCATAGGTAACTTGAGGAATTTAACCACATTGTATCTTGATACGAACAAACTATCTGGTTTCATTCCTCAAGAAATTGGATTGTTAAGATCTCTTAACGATCTTGAATTGCCATTTAACTATCTCACTGGTCCAATCCCTCCTTCCATAGGTAACTTGAGGAATTTAACCACATTGTACCTTCATAGGAACAAACTGTCTGGTTCCATTCCTCAAGAAATTGGATTGTTAATATCTCTTAACTATCTTAGATTGTCATTTAACAATCTCACTGGTCCAATCCCTCCTTCCATAGGTAATTTGAGGAATTTAACCACATTGCACCTTGCTGCGAACAAACTATCTGGTTCCATTCCTCATGAAATTGGATTGTTAAGATCTCATAATGATCTTGAATTGTCAAACAACGATCTCATTGGTTTCAATCCCTCGCTTCCATAGGTAACTTGAGATTTAACCACATTATACCTTGATGTGAAACAAACTATCTAGTTTCATTCCTGGTGGATTGTTAAGATCTCTTAATGATCTTGAATTGTCAAATAACAATCTCATTGGTTCAATCCCTCCTTCCATAGGTAACTTGAGGAATTTAACCAAATTGTACCTTGATGCAAACAAACTATCTGGTTCTATTCCTCAAGAAATTGGATTGTTAAGATCTCTTAATGATCTTGATTTGTCATTTAACAATCTCAATGGTTCAATACCAGCTTAAAGTAGGAAACTTGTCGACTTAACCTATTGGGCCTTGGTGCTTAACAAACTCGGTGGTGCCCTTCCTGCGGGGAAATGAATAATATCATCATTTGAAAAATTTGCAATTGTTTCTAGCCCTTCATTGTGACACAGACGAGATTTGCCTTGGTAGAGCATTTGTATATTTTTCCGCCACAGGGAACCATTTCACGGGTCCTATACCAAAGAGCTTGAAAAATTGCACTAGCTTATTTAGAGTTCGGCTTGAAAGAAACGACTTCTTGGAACATAATTGAAAGTTTTGGTGTATACCCAGCCATAATTATATCGATCTAGCGGTAACAGATTTTTATGGTGAGCTTTACGAGAAATGGGAATGGTGCACACAAACTAACACACTTGAACATCTCGACAACAATATTTATGGTGCCATACCACCTCAACTTGGGAGAGTATTTCGAGTGCCGACGATCTTTCTCGAGCCGCTTTGGCGGGAAGATCCCAAAAGAATGGGTATGTTGCCCTTATTGTTCAATTTGTTCTGCGACTAACAACGATCTTTTGGGAAGCATTCTTTGAAATTGGAAAATTATCGATCTTCAAACCCTTGATCGGCATCGAACAGCTTAAAGCGGTCGAGATTTGAGCAAATGGGAACTTGTGGAAATTATCGTCCTTGAACGAGTGGGAATCGGTTGTGGATAGCATTCAGACGAGGTGGAAAGTTGCTTCGTCTTTGGAGTCTTGATCTTAGTCAAAATATGTTGGCCGGGAGAGATTCCTGGCCTTGGAGAGTGCGGTGCACGGAGACGTTGAATCTCTCCCGTAACGGATTTACATGCACGTCCACACGATCGGTGGCGACATCTGTGATATATCCCTGATAGGTTGAAGGTCCTCTCCCGACATCAAAGCCTTCGCTCCGTGAGGCATTTAGAAATAATAAAGTCTTTGTGGTAATAATGCCACTGTCTCAACCATCTGATCTTGTGGGAAGAAGGCCACGAGTTTTAAATGTGATCATACTACTCCTCATTGTGAGCACTCTATTGTTCTTATTCGCTTTTATTATTTAAATTTATTTTCTTGTCTGAAATTGAGGAAAGAGAAAACAACCAAATCTACACTTGAAGCATGGAGTGTCAAGATCACATTCCATGATATTGGGACATGATAAGAAATTGTTGTATGAGCACATCATACGTGATGTATTTAGTTCAAACATTGTATTGTAGCCTTTGGAGGATATAGCCTTTGTTTACAAGTAGGAGTTGTCAAATGGGTTGTTATCGTGAAAAGCTTCACCTCATCGGATCAAGATGGTGGAGATATGGATGATTTGAAGGCTTTGGCGAGATTCGTACTCCTAACACGAGATAAGACATCACTTAATATTGTCAAGCTTATGGCTTGAGTTCATTCTTTACGAGAACTCATTTTTGATTTATGAGTTTATGGAAGGAGCTTGAGAAACATTCTAAGCAATGATGAAGAAGCAGCAGAAAAACTTGATTGGATTGTGAGGCTAAACATTGTGAAAGGGGTGGCTAAAGCTTTATCTTATATGCACCATGATTGCTCACCTCCAGTAATTCATCGAGACATAACCAGACAACAATGTTACATTTAGATTCGAGAATATGAAGCCCATGTCTCACGACCGGCTACTGACTAGACTATAAAGCCAGACTCATCTGGTGGACTACATTTGCGAACTTTTGGTTATCTTTGCTCAGTACCATTTTCTTAATTATTAGATTAGTTATCTTTGTTATAATTTCTTAAGCGAGGCGAGCATGATGTAATCTTCTTAATTTGCAGAACTTGCTTACGATGAAGGTGGATAATCGCGGATGTTTATAGCTTGGGGGTTGTAACAATGGAGGTAATTATGGGAGGCATCTGGTGAACTCGTCGTCAGCATTATCATCGGCCTCCTCCTCGTCACCGAGCCTCATTGCAGTTCTTCTTGACCATTGGGCATTTGAATGATGTTATGGACAAAGCGCCCTCACCTCCTGTGGATGAAGTAAGGTGGCCCGAGCGTAGTGGTTGTAGTGAAGATAGCATTAGCATGCTTATGTGTCAAATCCCAATCTCGTCGACTATACAGCAGTTGAAAGACACTCTCGATACAAGGGCCACCATTAGTGACCGTTTTCCATGATTACATTGGGTGAAGCGCGGTCATGGAGGCAAAACTAGGCAGCCAGGTCCTCACTTCTCCATGTGTATTTTTGTTTTATCATCCAGAATGATTGATTTTATTTAAACGAAAATCTCTTTTTCTTTGTCTCTCAGTTTATAATTGACCAATAAATTGGTTGTGATGCAGCCTACGACTATGTCTCTCGCCACGAGCTTGATCATCTTCGATGCGCTCTACTGTTTTGGAGAGATCGGATTCTCTAGGTCTTTGGAAATGAAGTGGAGCGTTCTGTGTCTACATGTTCTATAAAGGGAAAACCATCTTTGGTATACAATAATGCATTGTGCTTTTATTTTGATTACTAGTTTTTTCCTTGGAGTACTCGACATTAGGTTTTTAATTTGTTTGTTTGTTTTGGTCATGTTCTTTGGTGATAGTTTATTTATTGAATTCATCGGTATGCTCGAGGCATGTTTGCTGCCATACTTTGATGAGATTGATCCTTGACCATTGATATCCTTTTGACACGGTATGTTCTTTGTGAATATTGTAATATTGTTGTTTTTATAACTTAATGTCTATTTGAATTGAAATGAAGTTTAGAGAATATATCATTATTGTTTTTATTGTAATCCTAAGTATGGTCATTTTACGCATTTTTTTTTTTGAAACAATGGAATGGGTGTTCTGAATAGTCTGCGAGAAAAATGACAAAACAACTATTGCTAAAGTAATATAAGATTTGATTGGAAACAACTACAAAAGCTTCATACGTATCTTCTCTTATCAATATACGGTTCTTTTCCTTATTGGTCATGGAGCGAAGCAAGTGGCGGTCTCACTTCTCAAGTGTATTTTTGTTTTATCGAGAATGATTGATTTTATTAAGGCGAAAATCTCTTTTTCTTTGTTGTCTCTCGGTTTATAATTTACCCATAAATTGGTTGTGATGCGACTACGACTATGTCTCTACTTACAGGGCTTGATCATCTTCGATGCCTTTCTGTTTAAGTCGGGTACCATTTGGTGACCTGGTATATTCTTTTCATTGTTGAATATTGTAATGTTATTTGTTTTATAACTTAGTAATCTTGCTGAATTGAAAATGAAGTTTAGAGAATATCATTATTATTGTTTTGATCTTTTGTAATCAGGTATTGTCATTTTGATATTGTAAGCATTGTTATGAGACCACTCACGGTCAGGAGTTTCTTTTCTAGCCTTCTAGGATGATCTGAGTTAATGGACCTACCCACTTTGCATCTACGTATAAGAATGTCCTACTCACACACTTGAACATGTATAGGTACTTGAGGCAGAGAGGCTACATTAATCAAATCTATAAGCTAAAATTTCCTTTGGAAAAGCCCGATCGTTCACCTTCTTTGATATGTTGAAGTTCCATTGCTTTCCCTCAACATTGTTTTCTTCTCGATGAATAGGTTTATGTTAATCACATACTTATCGACCCGGTACTCTTGGGCGTGGTATGTAGCAACATATGCTCTTAACGATCATTTCATTCAGTATCTTGCAAGTCTGTCTTGTCAATGAACTTTTGTCAATCTTGAAACTTTTTAGAACTTTCATCTTCAGTTTTCCTTTTTTGTTATCTACTCTACTTTCTCATATAAAATTGCCTCTGTTCTTTTAGATGTCCTCTCCGGCCTTTTCTTGCCGCGCCAATGTTGCATTTCTGTCTGACTTTCACTTGGATCATCTTTGCATCTCTTCCACATATTTCTGGAAGGTCGACCATTTTATTTAATTAAAATTTATGCAATTACTTTCCCTATAAATTAATCTAAAATATTTGAATTTTTCATTAGACCCATAAATCCCGAAAGGGCAGTTTTATGACACTTGCAACAAAGGCTATCTACGAGTTGCTTTTGTCTAATTATGTGAAAGTGAGCAAGTTCGAGTTGAAGATATGTTGTATGATGAACAAGACATTCTTCGCTCCATGGATAAAGTAAGGGTGAGTTGCTTTTGTTTCTTGATGTATGTTTATTCTCACACTTTTTGAGACTAGTAATAGTTTCCTCTAATTTTCTCTCATTATCAGAATGATTTTGAAAATTTAATCTAAATGCATCCAGTTTCCACTGATTGGTTGTGGGACTTAGATTTAGTTCTTTTAATATTTTATTTTTGGTTCTAAATTTTTGTCAATGTTATCTTTAGGATTTCAATGAGTACCTTATTCCATGGAAAATTGGATTTGGAACGTGAGCAGTATCACTATATCGGTATTGTTTGATTTCTAAATCCTTACTCTTGTACTTCCCCTTTTTGAAGCTGAAATGGTCCATATGTGATTAGCCAAGTCTGTTTAGTTAAATTTGCATTTTGCTCTAATGTTCTATCTTAGGTCTCTTATTCGAAATTATCTTTGCGAAACATCCATACCTCATTCTTAAAAACTAAATATTTCTACCATAGACATTCTTGCTGAATCATAGATTCTGCAGAGTGTAAATTACTTGTTTTAGATCTTCATGCATGTTGAATTTGTTCTTCACATACATGAGATTAATTGGGTTTTGTCTTCAACATAGGGGCGTTTTGGCAAATAATACTAATACCATGGCAGAATTAGTCTATTAAGATTTATTGACTATACTTCTAATATTGATCTTTTTTGAAATTCGCCACTACGACATTATGTTATTGTTCGACTATAGTTTCAAACATGTTACATAACACCAATCTAATAAAATATAAAACTTTACTCCCGAAAAAAAGGAAGCAATATGGTGTGTGTATTTCTCATATGCAAAATCGGTTGCCTATAATCTAATGCATTCTTGGTTGTTTGGACATTCACAACAATTGACTTTAGATGTGTTACTTAATTTTATTATCTCATTTAATGTTCACAGTAACTATAATTAAATCCATGCCGTAGGTTATTGATTTCCATCAAACATTAGAAGTAAATGGTATACGATTTTGGTGTTAAACGGTTTGGGCACGTCCTTGGAGCTACCATGTTTATGGGCGATATTCTTGGTGTTAGTACTTTACCTTTGGAGACTATTCTCGCGAAGAAGATTGTCATCTTTGTCTTCTTGAGATCTGCGGAGTTCTCCTGTATTTCAACTCACGAGAAAATGCGAAAAACCGTGGGAGAATTTGCGAAAAGAACCCTGAAGTCGATTGAAATGCATCGGCGGTCTTACCGCACAAAGAAAGCGTTCACTTATCGAATAATGGCGCCTGATGATCTCCATGTCTTCGCGACTATCCGCAATATCTCGGAGGATTCTTTGTTGCTTCACGGTGGAATTGCCTTTGGTGTATTGAAGCATGGTGACGAGATATTTGAGTGTGGATTCATTTCAGGATGAAGAATCGAGGGTCCCGACTTTTGTGTCCATGAGCGGTTGAGTAAGTATGGTCGGAGAAGCATATTTCATTACGCAGGATATCGGATCCTATTAGCGACATGGTTCTGACTCTGTTATCATCAGCATCCTCCTCATCCTCATCCTCGTTACCGGATTCACTGCTTTGACCATTGGTTGTTAAATGACGTTATGGACAAGCGCCTCGCCTCGTGGATGAAATTCGTTGAGCTGAGCGTAGTGGTTGCGGTGAGATAGCATTAGCATGCTTGCGTAATGTCGATCCCAAATCTCAGCCAACTATGCGGCAGTTAATGACACTCTCAATGCAAGGCCACCACTATCGAAGCGTTTTCCATGTGATTACATTGGATGAATTGCTTGGTCATGGAGGCAAAACTTAGCGATGGTCCTCGCTTCTCCATGTATTTTTGTTTATCATCTAGAATGAGTTATTTTATTTAGGCGAAAATCTTTTTTCTTTGTCTCAGTTTATAATTGACCAATAAATTGGTTGTGTCTGACCTATGACTATGTGTCTATACAGAGGCTTGATCATCTTCGATGCCTTTCATTTTTGGAGAAGGCCGGGATAAATTTGTAGTTCTTTGAAATGAAGTGGGTCATTCTTGTGTCTACATGTCTCAAAGGAAAACATCTTGGTATACCATAATGCATTGTGATTTTATTTTGGTTGCTAGTTTTTTTCTTTCCATTTTTCAACATAGGGTTTTTAATTTGTTTGTTTCAATTTTGGTCATGTTCTATTGTGATAGTTTGACTGTGGAATTCATCCAGGATACTCAGGCATGGCTGCTTTGCCATACTTTGATGAGATTGATCCTTCAACCATTGATGTCCTTTTGGTGACACAATATGTTCTTTTTCCTTGTTGAATATTGTAATGTTATTTGTTTTTATAACTTAGTAATCTGGTGAATTGAGAAATGAAGTTTAGAGAATATCATTTTTTTGATATTGTAATCCACAAGAGTATAGTCATTTTACTTGCAATTTATTTATTTTTATTTTTTGGAAACAATGGGATAGATTGTTCTACGAATGGTAGCGAGAAAAATGACCAAAAACAACTATTGCTAAAGCATATAAAGATTTGACTAAAAATAGCTACAGAGCTTCATCTGTATCTTCTCTTATCAATATCTGGTGCTATTAGGAGCATTGCAGATATATCTTCAAAGGAAGGAGACTACATCTACCACCCAATTTTTATGTCATCTTCGAATAGCTCTTGCTTCTCAATGGTTTCTTCATTAAATTTCCAATATTTCTTTTCTCGAGAATAAACTCTTGGAAATTCCTCTCTTCATATGAAATAGCTTCCTATACTTGAAATCTATCCTTTGTTTTCTAGTATGGCCTTGAGATCTTTGTACTTTGAGTAGATTTTCAAGCCCGAGAGCCCAACTTTTCTCCATTTGAATTCGTTGCATGGGTGATAGATGCTCTTGAAGCGTTGAAACACATCGCGCAATTAGTTATCTACTATACGTAAGCATTGTTATAAATTATTCTCTACGCCATTTGGATTGCAAGGATCACTCTATGGAATGACCATTCACTATTAGGGTTCTTTTACGGCCTTAGGATGCGGGTGTGTACTTTCGTATGAGGCAGGGCTACAATCAAATCTATTAGCTAAAATTCCTTTGGAGAAGCCCCGAATATTCACCTTCTTTGATTATGTGAAGTTCCCATTACTTTCCTCGGCATTGTTTTCTTCTCGATGAAATGGGGTTATGTTAATCACATACTTATCTCACGAGCAATCTTTGCTCGCTATAAGAAAAGTGTCTTATAGGACATTATTTTTAGTTAGACCCGAATTTAGTAAGCAAATATATCTTTAGTTTCATATTTCTTTGAGCCGCTACTAAAAGCGACTCCATATATGATTGCAAATAGAATTGTAGTTGCATGCAAAGTGATCATAGGGGGAGGCGGGAGACATTGAAATCTAAGTAGAGGGGCCAGCCAAGGGTGAGAGTGAAAGTAAGAGTAAGGACTCTGCCTAATGGATTGTTCAAATATCTAGAAAAACATAGTGTTCGATTTGATTTGATGCTATGACTATATCTCTTCTATTTTCCTTTAGTTTTTGCTACTAATTTGTATGAATTTCGATATTCTCTTGATTCCTGTGTTTTTTTGGGTTTTTGTTTGAGATTTATGTTCCAAGTAATGAAAATATTAGATTTTTTCTTCGCATAGTGAATTGCTGACTGTCATGGGTTGTATAATTGAGAAACATATGTGATCCTTAGTATCTTGAGGTCATTTTCTTCGGATCTAAACTTCTGCTTTTTGATTGATTTAGTGAATTAAAATCTATTAGTATTAGTCCAAAACACTCTGGGTAAGTGGTTAGTGTGCATAAACAGGTAGTCATGAAGTGTTTGATAAAATGTTTGAGAGAGGCAGGAGAGCATAGGACGAGCAGGAAAGTGAACACTATGAAATGTTCAGTCAGGAATGATCGTGGATATGTTATTATTTATGAATATTTTAATCATTTAGTAGCATTTAGTGGCCATCATTTTTCCAAAAAGATATATAAGATAAAAGAGCATATAGAAGAAGGTAAAATACCTTGTGGGGTTTGCATGGAAGTTCCCACCAATCTCCTCAATTCCCTTTAATGGTTCTTCTTCCTATGAAGGTCATGTGATCAAGTCTATAGAAGACAAGCCATTGCTTCCTGCTATTTGATTTACGCGACAATCCGAGCCATTGGGTGGAATTAGGACTCTATCAATCTACCCACATACTCGAAGCTTAGCTTTAGTTCATAGGAACGAATATGGAGAAAAAAATTGTATTCTTGCTTGAAATACTAATCTGATTGCAGGGGCTAGAAGATTGTTGAAGTGATCATGAATACATGGATGGAGGCTTTGAAGGGCCTTAGGAGGTTTTGTTCTCCATGGAAATTTTGGTAGAAAGTTGTTTATATGTAAGGATTGAGGATAAGTTCATACGCTTTTGGTATGCAGGGACATGCTCCTTTGAGTTATATTAGAGGATGGGTCTTAAGGCTAGGCTTGGAAGGCAAGACATACAGTTGATATAAACATTAAAGTAAGCTTTCTCAAGACATTGGAAATTAGTGCAGACGACAATATTCATAGGTAGTAATTTATAAATGTTAACGACTAATATTTGCCCTTGTATGAGCGAGTTTAAAGATTGATTCTGACACTGTGTGCACGAATTTCTTCTTTTAGTATGCCTAACTACATTTGGTTTAAAAAGAATATTTTCTAAGGTCTTTATGCAGTTTAGAAACCTAAACATCCTAAATTTAAATTCCATTCCTTTTAAGATTGCCTTTCTCTTCCATTGAACCGTTTACAAATTTCCTAGAGAGAAAGTATAGTTGTTCTAGCTATACATAATGCAATTGGCTTTAACCTAGACTGAACCCCACAAACAAACGCACCATGAAACTGAGTATGCCATAAAGCTTATGTTAAGCTTCTACATGGTTCACCATAGTTGTTGGCAAAAACTATGGTGGTAGAAACTTTAATTGTTGGCAAAAACCATTGTTTGGACTGAGTGTTGTTATCAATGCTTAAATAAGAATTTTGGTTGGGAAATTGTTGGTCTTATATTATTCTAAGGCAGTTCTTTATTCCAAAAGTGCTAATCTAGCAAATTGGAACTAAAACGTTTCGTTGTAGTGCAGTCGATCCCGAAGAACATTATCGATAAAAAGACATACGAGCCCTTGAACAAATTTACATTTAATTAATTGTGTTTGTACAACTACATATATAACTATCTCTTCTGGTGTGTGATAGATTAAAATAACTATAAACGAGTTATTAGAGACATATCTTAGTAAGGGTAAGTTTGGCTAGTAAGAAGGCGTCGAAATTAATCTTGCCGGAGTCCTTTTATAAGCATAAACTTTGCCTCTCTAAGGTCCCACAGAAATGGTTATGGTTTGATAAGACTGTCTAATAGGATGTCCCACATGAAGGGTCTAAATGGTGGTGAAGCATGTGAGCAGACATATATACAAATGATTACAAGTAAATTTAGAACAATGTTGTAAGAAAGAGAAGATTGATAAGGGCTCCTGTTGTTTTTCCTTATTCAAGTATAGTGTACAAAAGACAAACACTATCACGATTATTGCACTATTTTATTGTTTGAAAATGAAAGAACAAATTTAAGGGTCACAAGGTGGATAGTTGGCTTGCCTTATTTGACCATTCAATTTATCAAATGAAACTGAGGGTTTGGTGCAACATAATTATACCCAAAATATAACCACAGAAATGCCCACACATTGTTGGCATCGAGGCTGAGGAGTCATCGAGGCATTGTTGTCGGCATGGATGAAAATGACGGTCTCGATCTTTTCCACTAACATTTAGCGGCTTGAACTTTGGCGTGGTATAGCTTCTTCAGGTTGATTGTGGAGGAAAGATATACCATTTGGTCTTGACAAAGAATTGGCTCTATTCTAATCCACTGTTATATATCTTGGCTGTTCTTCTTAGAATCCACCAACGCCGGTTGAGGACTTATGCATCAAATGTTCTACTTGAAACTCTTTGACCTTTTGTGTAATATTATACCCACAAGGTCCTGTAGTGAAACTATCTTTCTACCATCACGAGTTTTGGGAATAAAGCTTCATATCTTCTAAAGAGCAAAGTCAAGGGAAGATTGCTTCCAATGTATGTATTAGTCTAACTATATGGATGATTGACAAATCAACTATTAATATATATTTACGAATTGTCTTGGGCATATGGCTTTGTTGAATATTGGAGAACACTAGGAGAGAATAAAATGCTGAAAATAGGTTGGCCTTAAATTCTAGTTTTGAGTATATTTCAACATATTTGCACCGCTTTTCTTACTAGATCTAAAGAACCCGAAGCATGCTAATAGTGAAAGAAGGCGATTGAATACTAAATTAAGGCAATTAGAAAATCATAATTGTGAATCCAACCCTAAGAACATGTATCTTCATTTTCCGAATTTTTCATTTCTTCTCCTTCTTGATATTTTTCAACACTCCTGACGACATTTCCCGGATGCATTCTTGATATATTTTTCTTCATTTACAACACATTCTTGCATTGTAATGTGTTGCATTTCTTTATCGACTTTCACTTGGATCATCTTTGCATCCCTTCCCTTATTTCATGGAGAAGGTTGGCCATTTATTTAATTAAAAATTTATGTAATTACTTTGCCTAAGTATTGAAATATTTGAATTTGTTCATTAGACCACTGTGAGGCGAGGTTTTATGACACATGCAACAAAGGCTATCTACAAGTTTCTTTATGTGAAAATGAGCAAAGTTTCTATTGAAGATATATTGTATGATGAACAAGACATTCTTCGCTCCATGGATAAAATTGAGGTGAGTTGATTTTTGTTTATAGATGTATGTTTCATTCTCC